>DWKA01001655.1:0-12009 GCA_018249155.1 Panoquina ocola ocola | reverse complement strand
TTATGTTATTAGTTCTTTTGGATTTAACTATTAAGAAATCGATGATTAGGAGTGATGCTTTTTGAGAGAAGAGTTTTCGTAATTCACAAAGTACTTGTTCAATTAATGTACTGATTTTTGATTAAGCAGCTCAATTTACGGTAAAAGAAAGTTGTTTTTCTCAGTTTCCTTTTAGATTATATTTCTTACTAAGGCTTTGAATAAGTATCTAATAATTATACAATCAGATCCAAAGAATATGATGATATTCCTAAAGATTTTAGGGACTAAGTTGAAACTTGAAATGAAAATACGTAACTTAAGGCAGCCATCGTTTTAACACAAAACCTCTTTACCGTCGTATATTTTATAAAAGCAATTGTCATACTAAGTATTGTCGTACATCTAAAAATATACCAGCCTCACACCCCCGACTGTTACAAATTCAGCAATATTTCACCACGAGAGCACAAGGTAGATAGTTTCAAAGCGATAAAAGCAACAATTCTTAAGGAGCAGGATTTGACAGCTAACTAAAATCACAAACCATATACGAATGGTGGTATAATTGAAACTGGTAAACTATTTATCAAGCGTTGGAGGCACAAAGCCGCTGCCACGACACGCCTCGGCCGTGACGTTAATTCGCAACCCTTTCTGCCAATTAGTTTCAAAATAGCCACACTATTGTGCTGCTAACACGGTCACACATCGCACCTAATGACGCGGAACGCGAGTTGAAATTTCAGTTCTGTTGTCGGAGAGATACGGTCGGGATTCAAATGTACAGTCGAGTCTCGGTTTGGTCATTGCATCGGACGCTAGGTTTAAGTCAAAGGGCTTCTTAATCCGGACTTGTAGGTCGTTACGCGTTATTATAACGCGGACGGTCTCGGCTACTTGTTCGCTCATTTACATCTCATTAAGGCTGCTATTATTGGCGCACGGACGCAGGATCGCGGACGCGGACATTATCTAGTTACGTTTATTAAGCTTTTCACCGTTTGCCCTGTCGCTTTGATTCGGCTATTGAACGTCAACTTATAGGTAGTACTATCTATAATGTGTATGGTGTTACGTGAATGGAAATCCTTTGTTCTTACGTCAGTTTAAGACAAATACACGCGTAATTTTTAAACGTAAGGTAAAACATTAAAGTCTTTAATTATATCAGTAGTTTGTTTTAAATGTATATTTTGCCGTGTAAATGTGTGTACGTACTGTGTTGTACACATGCTTGTGTGTTTATGCGTATAAGTAAGTAGTTACTTTCTATCAAAGATATAATATGCAAAAGATATTCATGAAAGTTGAATTTAATTATTATAATGGTAAATCAATTTAGACCTAATACCGCGCATACACACGGTGACGCGGCTAATACCGTGCCAAGGTGACTGAAGTGGACTAGGCCAAGTGCTTGAGTGTTAATAACGTAAATAGCTTGCATCAATATAGGTGTAATGCGCTGCATTAAAAACTTACTTCTTGTAATAAAATGTCACTTCAAATAAAATACTTGGTACTTTAAAACTAACTGGATTATTATTGTTTTCAGAGCAAGCGAAATAATATTTTACTGAGTGAATTGTGCTTATTTAAATAATTATAATAATATAAAGAAATAAAGATTATTTTTATTAATCGATAATAACATTAATGACTAATTTAATTTTTGCTTTCAAAAACATCAAAAAAAGTTTGTGAGCGAAACATACATACATGGTAAAATATATTTTTAACTTATGTCCTAAACCCTTCACAAGCCCGTAAATGATTGAAATTATAAAGGTATTTACTAAAAGGATCCTTGTTAGTGCATTATTAGTGGCGTATCCCTATTCAGTAGCCGTCCGTCTTGAGGCAGTCGATCTGAGATAGCGACACGAGCCGTCCGCATGATGGATGGTAATTAAACTAGATCGCCAAACAACTGCTGGGAACCGTCAACTACGATCGAGACCTGACCCCGGTCACTTACTACTAGTCATTTGAACGAAACTTGTATTTCACTTAATGCGTAGGTATTGGCTTATTAACAGTAGGTAAGCAGCGGCTTATAATTGAAGGAAAGTAAGTAATTCGAACAATGCGTCATAGGTATTCGTTTTGGCTTATAATCGAACGTAAGTTATTTGAACAATGCATCATAGGTATTCTTTTTTCAAATTCAAATAGATTTTATCATCTGCATGTTTTTCCAATACCCTTATCATTGTTTGTCTAGTAGAAAAGGCGAAGAAAATTTTCTATTCGTTTTTTAAATGAATTTATAATTGTTACTGGATAATCTTGTCATCTAGGTAATAAGTGTTGTTGGCAGGCGCAAATTTATTTAGCTCTGATCATAAGGCAAAATTTCACAGAGACCATACCTACTGATAGGTAATCACTGCTACCTTTGTTCCTAACTATACATTAATACAAAATGGAAATAAAGTGAAATTAAACAATAAAAATAACGTCAATCACATCAATAGAAGATAGAATGTTAATCAAAGGGAGGTCTAAGCACATGGAAGCGAACCTAACACCCACTTATTTAAAATAAGGTAGATCGAACCCGCAATATTTATCGGGGAATCAATCTCGGAGTGTTTCCATTATCGGGCGTTCCACGAGCGCTGTCGACGGCCCGACGGCATCAACGTCGGACCAGCAATTAGACTAACGGAGACTGTGTACTGGGTAACTTACAGTAACTGGATTTTCTAATATGCGCACTACTCGATGTCATCGCGGTATTTTGGTGTTGCGCGGCATTTTGGAGTTTTGTGGAATTTTGGTGTTTGCGGCATTTTGGAGTTTTGTGGCATTTTAGAATTTTGTGGCATTTTGGAGTTTTGTGGCATTTTAAATTTGATGTCTTGTTTATGAAAATAACTTTTGAATTAATCTCTATACTCTGACTTAGCACATAAATCAATTGAACGATCTCTTCTATCAAAGGTTGTATTGCATTTTGTGTCTGTTGACGTTTTTTCGGGACCCTTATTATTACGTCTCAAGCCATCTTTTACGTATTCAATAAGGAATAAGCAAATTCAAAATTTTAGGATAAGGGGAGAGAACAAGTTCATTATTTTTTCGTCCGGGAAGGGTGGGAGGGGGAGTTAAAATATGCATGATAAATATTTTATGGACGTACTTATGGGAAGACATACTACCCTGGGTACGCCCATGAACACCTATCTTACTAATGTGACTAATAAAATTATAATTTTATGCGCACATTACACTGCGTATAGTTAGTTGTATGTGGGACGACGCATCAAATACGGCTTCTTGCTAATGCGCAGTTTCACGTGATTGAATTTTAATCCCGCTAATGAATTTACATGTAACTCACATGTCAGTCAAACACAAAGATCTAAATGTAATGTATGTACAATTGTACAATATTCAATTGTTTCAATTGATAATAATTTTATATCCCGTTAATTAAATCAGACATTACCTTTGAAGTACTTTGAACTATCGAATTTTCGTTGTAGTCATATGGGTAATATTTTGCAACTATAAAATATAGTGTCCCCAGTCATATAGGAGCCTGTGGGCCATCCCATCATATGTGATGGGATATATGGCAGAGAATTATAGGCAGGTGGTTTAGCTTGGGTGTTTTACTGGCTAGTAATGACAAATGGAATCATTTTGGTGCACTTAATCGTTTTTACTAATTTGTCGGTTGGAAAATTTTCCCGTAACATTATCCAATAACAACTATATTATCAGCAACGCAAGAAGTTCGGGTGTGAAATGTGGTACCTAAGCATTTTTGTTTTTTAATGATAATTCCGTAACCAAAGTAAGACATGGATCGTATGCAGTCTTAAAGACGTCGTCCACAATGATAATAACACGTGTCAACAAAATATTACGTGATAATTAAACACGGAACTTATAGCACGCCACAGCGAATTAACGTTAATAAGTATTTTCTATAACAGACGTTAATATCTGTCGTAACCGGACAGTGTCACAAGTTAGTACATTTGATTTCATTGTAAAGAATTCTGCAAGGTTATCGTAATAATGTTGTTAAGTTAACAATAAAGAATAGATAGGCGGTTGACCAAACAATTATTTTTATGTCGTTTAGACTTCAGATCATCAGCTCTCTGTAAGTCCACTGGTGGATAAAAGTAAGTAGATAAAGTTGACATGGAGAAATACAAAAAGCTTAATTTATACATAATGTAATATGTATTAATGTACACTGTGTATTAATCCATCTAATCGTAATATTATAAATGGGAAAATTTGTTTGTTTTTTCGTCTGCATTTCAAGGAGCATCGATATGGTATGATTATTTCTGTAAGATAGGTGGTTGGAGTGACTACGTTATTTAGTACATTATAAAAGACGACAAAAGTACATTCAAAAATGTCAATATAAAGGCAATCTTTGGCAAATTGTGTTACGATCGAATTTATATTTTATTGAAGAGCGCGACTCTACTATAAGTAAATCTTAACTTAACTCTTAAATAAAGTATTCCCTTCTTATACATCTAAAAATAATAACAATCATACTCGCATACTAGAATTCTCCGAGTTGCATCAAAAACTATGTCACATAAACATCTGATACGACGGGAAATCGAACCCTGAACTTCTTGCTTCATAGGCAGATACACTACGAAATAGACTATGTGGTAGTCATTACTTACATACAGTCAAAATTAAAGAGCACTTGCCCACAATGTTTAACGGTGTTAGTTTAATAAAATCCAGCTTCGTCTGTCGCTCCGTCTGCGCGCATTTACCGCAGTAATCTAGTTAAGAGACATGCAATTGACGTCACTACACCAACTATATATTTATCGGTAGTATGTGTACATTATTATATTTTGATGCTCTGTAGTGTAAACAAGTACAGTTTGAAGAGAAAATTAACATAAAGCTTGTAACGTTTAACGTATTTTTCGTTTAGTAACTTATGTTTTGGAGGCAATAGCAGACCAATTACTTAAAAACACCGAATACGAATATATGTATTATAGCTACAGAATATCATATTTCATGAACGTTACCAAACTATAGATGCTATTTATCGTCACGAAGTGGTTTGAAAAAGTAGTCCTATTTCTAAAGTGACATTTAAAGGCGGGCAAACATTGTGACACAATCTTAATAGATAATCTGTGGTGGGCGGTGACCGATGGGCAAACGCCATCAATCAGGGCTTTCGAGGCGAGGGCTCAAATAAACGATTAGTTTTCAGTAAGCGCAGACGACAGAAGCCACTGAAGCGAGCGCGACAAATGTGCACTTCCGACAGGATTCAGCAAATTGTTTCCGAAGTCTAACAAAGTTATATCGTCCGTCACTGTTATCAATGTATCTCGAAGCTTCGTGTTTGGTTGGTCGCCGTCGTGAGAAGCATGATGTTGATTTTGAAGTATGTAAGTTCAGCTAAATGTGTGTAAATAGTATAACACGCATACGAATACAAGTTGAAGAGTAGGTAGGTAAAAAAAACTTGCGGTCCTGCTGTAAGTTCAAACCAAATGTTTGAAGCTTTCGAATGCAAAGTAACCAAATAAAACACAGTTGGAAAAACAACGGAAACCACCGGCCAATCATAGCAAGTTCTGAGCAATTTCATCGACCATTAAACAATAATTTCATCGAATTTTATATCCAACGCATTATGACCGTAGAGCGTCCATTATCTCGCTTCCTTCGAATTCCCTGCGGAAATCTCACCGCATTCAAATATTTAATTACTTTAGCTCTCGATCATTTACAAACTCGGGCGGGAGTGCTATCATAAAACGCGCTAATGCCTTATAATTAAAATATTCTCAACAAGCCGTGGCGTAATGGCACCTCCGGCGACGGTCTGGGATGGAAAAAACGCATAAAAAATTACATTCACCCAGAGGACTCACCCTTGTGTCGGGAAAATCGATTAAAAAGAGGAGTCGCGGGGCGAAGGCGCCGGGCGGGAGTTTAATATGTACGAAAAAATGCACGACGCCGCGGGAGCGAGGGAGAGATCCAAGGAGTGGGCTCGAGTTGCCTTCAATTTTTATAATTACGTTCATACGTGAGCGCGGCTTACGACGCTTCGGCCATCGCCGCCGCCCGCCACCCGCCGCCGCCCGCGCTTTACTTATTTACAATACCTACATAGTTGCCGTGCCAACAACCACGCTTACCGTTAATTATTCATTTTAAAAATTCTCTCCTCTTTCTTGTCTTAAATTGAATAGAAACCGACTTTAACGCCACTTCTTTGTCTCGATTCGTTTTCCCTCCAACGCGAACCTGTTGGAATAAGACGTATTATAACTTTTTCGTTTTCGACGAAATCAATTTCCATCAGTAAAGACGCTCAAAACTTTTCCACGCACGCAGCAATCAAGGAAAGGAGGAGGCAATAAGAGCGGGATAACCGACTGGAGGACGTTATCTCAGGAGACGGTTTGCAAATGAGCGGGAGCCGCACACATGCGCGGCCACACATACCTAATCCTCGTCCACACACCGTACGTACGCGTGCCTACATTTTATAAATAGATATCGCTTTTTTTATCCGGGTACAAGAATACGTAGGGGGGCGCCACCCGAGCGGAGGGGGACCCCTGCGGGGGACGTGTTGGATTTCAGATTGCTACGAACTGCAAAAATGAGGGATGAAAGAAATATAGCTTAAAACGCAGATATTTCCCGGCGTCTTAAGGCGGGCGGAGATGGGGAGGAAGGGTGTGTGTGGAACAAAGTAGAGTGGCGATATTGAACCAAAATGAAATGGTAAACGAACCGTGCGCGTCCGTTCTAATGCGAATTTATAATTTGGACATTGCCCCGGCCGGCGCACTCTTTGAACTGCGATGGGGTGGGTTGCGAAGGTGAATTTACAAGGAGTGCGGATGTGATTTATAAATAGGGGACTGCGACTGACCGTTGATCTTCGTTATAGGTTTTTTCCATTACCCGCCGGGGTTATTAATACGCGCACACGGCATAGCGGTCGTTTGGACACAATGAGCGTTTAGGCGTTTCCTCATTGCGCAGGTTAACGCGTGTGTCCGCCGACCTAATTGCCGTCGCGCCGCATCTAATCGGGATATGCGCCACGCGATAATTGCGACAGATTACTGCTAGCGCGGGACACTAAGACTATGCGCGCAGACGAGACACTACTCTGTTTAAATATACACTGGTCATTTTAGCGAATGCTTACCAAATATAAAAGTGCAACTACAATTGTCTAATTATATGTTGTTGTGTGTTTAAATTTACCACGGTTATTTTCAATATCTTCGCAAATAAATATTGAAAGTAGGTAGAAAAGAAAAAGTCTCGTCTGCAAGAATTTAACTTCGTTGACTTTATTACCGAGACAATTGTTGCTGTTGCTAATTCACTAATGAGTTATGTAGGTGTAGCGCGGGCGACATAAACGTTGCATTAACAATTGTGACACATTAGTGTTAAAAAGTTTGTGCAACGAAATCTGCCGTGACTTCAGCGGGAGCGGAAGATCAATGAATTTACTGCGAACACTGCGAATACGGGGTCTGACAAGTGTGCCGTCTAAGCGGTAAAGTGAAAATTGCGTACGTGAACTGAGAGAAAAAATATTAAAAATTAATCAAGGCACCGGTCGGGGCGAGCGGAAGGGAGCACATGTGTCGACAAAAAACCGCCTCCCTCGCGCCGAAGCACGTGCGAGAAGCCGTTACGGCCCCGTTCCGTCGTCGAGTTAAAAGTTCTTTCGGACAAACAGAGGATTTGTCACAATTACAGCAGGGCGGCGCGTCCCTACTTGATTAAAACCTAAATCACGTGACATGTTTACAGCCACGCCGGAGGTGTTTTCAATTTGCCGACTGCTGGAATCGCCATTGGCGTTCCGGACACGTTCCGACGCACCTATCCGGGGGCCGGCCGGCGTTTTGAATTTGTTGCGAATTAAATTATTGACGATCTAATCGGTCCACCCGATAGCGTTCGTTCCCTAGAGACAGTCGACTCCCACAAAGACACCGGCGACCCGCCAACAGTCACGTTTCTTAATTATTTTCAAGCGTCTACTCAACCCGTGGACGATCGCGACGTACACTGTTTCGCCACGCTATCACCTCGGCTATAAAAGAAAGAGATTAACATTTGAATTAATCGGAAGATTAAACATAATGAAAGAAAATCTCATTACGATCCCTATAACGGCGGTGAGAAATATATCTGGGCGAGTGGAAAGAAAAAACACGCCGCATAAAAGAAAAGGCGAGCGCGAAGAAAATTAAAAGCTGGAACGAAATTAAAAAATGTTGAAAAAATGTAATCGACGCCGAGGCGCGATTAGGGAGGAAATGCAAACAGGGAGGGGAGAGGGAACGGCAAAAGTTCTCAATTAAAGAGCGGCTACGGAAAGTCTTGTTGTAATTAGATTTTTTCTCATCTCCTTAAATCAGCCCAGGTCGCCGCTGACACTCGCCTGTTTAATTTGTAATCGAGACTTGTTAGCTTCCGTTTTTCTTTTAATTTCATTCTCTCGTTCTCCGAGGAGTAATTGAAACGAACCGCCTGATTGATATTGAATTAGATGCTTCCCAGTAAACGGAATTACTTTCTGATTTCACTTAAATTAGATTTGTCTAACGTCGAAGCAACATCACTACATGCCTGCAGTAAATAGTGCACGCAATCAGAAAATGTACGAATCAGACATTTTTATTATTGCGTTACAGTCATCTCAGGTAATATTTCTCGGTTCATTACGTATATCGGAACTTGTTACTTTCTTAATACATTTCTACCTTCATTCCTTATTGCTATGAATTCGAACCAAAATAAATCATTTTAATGCTAAAATTCTACAAACAAAAATCCTTACACTGAAAGTAGATATATGAAATAAATGAATTATATTTGCTTACTGGTATCTTTAATTTTGATCGCATTTATCTTATACGCTTAATATTAAATTCTTTGAAATAAGCATCGCTTATTTCAACAAAAGAAGTAAACAAATCCTCACACCTCTTTGTTTACCAACGTCTTTTTCCTTCCCGAGCAAAACTGACCCGACTTTCCTTTGGCTGACACCTCGGTCGTCCGGCTTTATTCTTTAAACTTCCTTTATCCCTCTTCGTTGGTGGCTGTTAATTAATTCAGAGCCAGCCAGCGTTGGGACGTAATTAAACATCTCGCCTTGTAATTACTTGCGCTTAAACTTGTCGGAAGTTGCCGGGAGTTGTCGAGGATTGTCGGGCTTTAAGTGGCCGGTCAGCGGGCAATTAAGCCCGCCCACGATTAAGCAATTAAGGCGGTTAGGGCGGACGCTTCCTTTGAGGCTTTTCCTGCTGAAAACTTTGGATTTTCGAGCTTTCCCGTTTGTTTATAGAGGGGCTGTGGTTTGTTTGCGTCGGGTTGGAGTAATTTCTTAATTTTTTAGGGAGATTTAATTTGATTGTTTATTATTCGTTAGTTATTACAGCGTGGTTATTACCGCGAGTTTTATGTTATTATAGTTTTGATATTACGAACGATCATTGTGCGTGGTAAATGTAGTTTCCGTGCTTGTGCTATTAATATTGTGGTTAGTAAAATATGAAGCGTTTAATAAAGTTATAGATTTAAATGAGATTTCTTATATAAATTAAAGGTAATTGTGAATGTTTATTTATGGGTAAATGGAGACCTATCCGCTATATTTTTCGCATCATAATTATGCTGATGTGAAATCAAAACGGTAAAAAGTAATAATTAAAAATACAAACAGACACAAACATTTAAAGATTTTGTATAAGCTATAATGATTTTACTGACTATTAAGTTAAAAAAGAGTATTAGAAATAACTCCTGATTTCAGACTTTTAATCATCGGTTCGCTTGAGACAATTAACATTGTAGTAGACTTCCAAATCCCTCATCCCTCAATATTAATAAACATAACACCGCAGCTAATCACTTAAGGGTTAAGCCATTAATTAAGAACCTCGGAATCTCCTTATAAACAAGATATCATCCCTCAACCCTTATTAAGGGTTGTAGGGGCTTGGCGGTAATTCAATAAAGCGGTGTAAACTGCGCAAACAGGCAGAGAAAGGGTTAATTTGCATGTCGGTGTTAGCAGGGTTAACCGGCGCTTCGTTAGGGCAGCCATTAACGAGCTAGGGGAAACTCATGGGAAGTTGGCCTAGGTCATGGTTGTTTGTAATTAATGTCGAGCTTCGCGTTTACAAGCTCAGTGGTTTAGCGAGAATTAAGGCATGTTTTGCGGGAAAACTAATTTGACGAAATCCTTTTGATTGAAGTTAATTAAGTTGAATATGACTAATGTTCTAATGCCTATATTTTTAAACACTGTAAGTAAGAGTTGTAAGTTTAAGATATTTATTTCAACACGAATACTAAATACCTCTATAAAATTGGAGACACAAACTCTAGACATAAACGCAATTGTTTTGTAATTTTGTCTTTCCAAACTGGTATTAAATTAAATAATTTTAATTTAGCATCTAGTCTACTATGTCAATGGACCATAAAAAAACACTTTAAAGATACTACAAAACATAGTTACATACATTTTATCCAAATGTTTCAATAAATTCTTAGCAACTACTTATCAAGTAAGTAAATCTAGTGCTGTATTGTAAACTATAATTACAAAACTTTGGAAAACTGTCAGGAATAAATGGAAGACAAATAATGTATTCTTTCTGTCTTTAGTACAATATTAAGTGTATGAATGTTCCCAAACACGCGTCGGGGCGGGGCCCATACATTTATAACTCACTAATTTGTTGTTTGAAGGATGTTAAATTACAGCCTTCCAATTAGGTATTAGAATTAATATAAATGAGATTTGGTTGCTACCATTTTTACAGTTTTTACTGTAATAATACTACTTATTGTTGTTGGTACCTACTTATATTATTGAAGTATCTTGACTCGTAAGTAGGTATTTCTAAAACAGACGTACTTACATGTAATACTTTTCTATGTGTAACAATGTATTTAATATAATAATTTCTGGAAATCACTTTTAAATTAAAAAAAAATAGTTTTTATGTCTGAAACGCTGACGAAAAAGCAGAGAGACCACCTGATGGTTAATAGTGATCATCACATATTGGACAAGGGCACCACCAGGGGAGTCGACTCATATATTTTTTTAATATTTCAATAATTTTTTGGTTACAAAAAAAATTGAGATGGTTCAATTCATACTACTACATCTTTATAACAAACGCTAATTAGATAGACGTAAAAAACAATCGTTTTAAATACAGTGTAAAAAGGAAAAGCAGAGGGCGTTACAGATTATAAACTCTGATTAAATTCATAGACAACAGTATCATTACCGGCTGTCAGTGAGT
Organism: Panoquina ocola ocola; assembly: GCA_018249155.1. Lineage (NCBI taxonomy): Eukaryota > Metazoa > Arthropoda > Insecta > Lepidoptera > Hesperiidae > Panoquina > Panoquina ocola. The sequence continues at coordinate 691 of DWKA01001655.1, read as the reverse complement.
GGTGAGGTGTTGAGGATATTAATGATAAGTGGGCGTTAAGGCGAGCAATTATAAACATCGTGTAAACGTTTAGCTTTTTGTGAACATTTCACGCACCGTTTAATACGACTGCTTTATTAATTGCTGGATACATTTGTTTTGTTATTCCACTTAACACCCATTAGGAGTTAGTAATGAAGGCAAAAAGACGAATGCTTTGTAGGTTGTTGTAATAAATTAATTCATAATACAGGGGGATACTTCGACTGTTTTATTAATGACCTCATTTTTATATTACTGAGTAGAAACGTTATTTCTCAGGTAAAATTATGTACATATTTATTAAATTATTATTAAATACAAATTCATTTAAATGTTTAAGTATTTGGTTTGTATAAATTAATGCAAAAATGATTTTTGTAGCGTGATGATTGTTGTAACGAAACTTTGCCTCACATCTGTATTTTTAACAAAAAATACAGATTGCGAGGAGATTTAAGCTCAACAGTGGGAGAAATTAGAGCTACGATTTCAATTGTTTCATCAAATCCACTATTTTGTTCTCAGTTTCTATTATTTTCAAAATATTGCTTTCAGTGATGTGGCAACCAACATTTTATATGAGAAGAATTTAATTTTGGTTAGTTGAATATGGTTGGCGGAAAAATTAATTATAAATTATGAATGTTCTTAATATAAATGGCGACAAAGG
>DWKA01001654.1:0-12010 GCA_018249155.1 Panoquina ocola ocola | reverse complement strand
TCGGGTAGGTCTGAGAATCGGCCAACATCTATTTTTCAAACCCCTAAGTGATAAGGGTTGTTCACCCTTAAATATTTTTTTTTAATTTTTTGACGAAATGTTTTGTTTTTATTTTTTTATCATGTGTCATTAAAAAATACATACAACCCTAAATTTTCCCGACGCGAAGCGAGGGCGGGCAGCTAGTATTATATATAATTATTTTATGATAGTGCGACAGATGAAACAATTTTACTTTTATATCAACAACAATAGAGTCCGATCCATTAAATGATCAACGCCGTTCTAGAACTGTACTGTGCCTTGGTCATCGCTGACACATTGCTGATAAAATGGAGGCGATCAGCTGTATTTTTTATAGTTACCCGGAATACTACTTAAGGATACTTATTATCCCGATAATCCTGGTTAATTAATTTTTATTCTATTAAATGTTCAAAAACGTAACCTAGATGGTGTTGTCGTCGTTTTGAAAGAATGGTTTTGTTAAAATATGAATTAAATTTTCACACTGTTACAGTCAAAATTCGACGCGGGTGAAGCCACGGGTTTAAACTAGAGGGTGATAATTTATCTCAATGTAGTAGAACCCGAGTAGCACAAAGGGCCAAGCGTGTCCGCGGCCAAAGTCCGGGCGACCAGAAAGCAAACATTTTTCCGGTCGCTGGTCAATTCACTGAAGGTAATCGAGCTTCCGAGAGAAATGATGAAAATTTTAGCTCACGATTTTTTTACAGGAATAAATAGATTTTGAACAATTTTATCGCTCTTTCAAACTTTAAAAATTTTGATTTGATAAAATAACAGAAAAATAGAGAGATCTTTATGAAAACGTAAACGAGGTTTTGTATATGTACCTACTGAAATACTAAAAATTTATATATCTTTGGGATTCAATTTTAGGGCACCTAAATAAACAAAAAATATATGTGCTTATGTAAAAAAAGAACGCTAATCCGTGGTAAATAACAACAAATAAATATTCTGCTGATACAATAGATATCTAAAGAGCGCTCCTGTTCTCAATCGAGGCGGTATTTGGGCGTCACGTCCGCTATGAATGCAGCCGTATGCACGCTCCCCGCGGCCGCCGCGCCTCCACCGCCTCTGCCTCGTGCCTCGCATTACCGATCGTGTACTCATACCTTATTCATGCCTCGACCGGGAACCAACGATACTATAAAAGAATACTATAGAAAAATCCTTTTAGCGTTCACGCCGTGTAACTCATTTTTGGATCCGCGAGTTTTGAACGGAAAACAAATTCCGTTCCTGAAGACGAACAAAGGAAATAAAAACACTGCTTTACTGCTATTGAATTAAATTAATGGATGCGGTTGAATAAGCAGCTTGTAATAATTATTTGCTAGCACGTTAAGGTGGCGCGGGCAATGGCCGCGTCCGATTGTTTTGTTTGTACCGCAGTTGCATATTTTCGTGTGCGACTTTGTGTTCGAACTCCCAAGTTTTCATCCAGTGGCCGATTGGCTATGTTCCAAATCATTTCACCGTCTTTTATATTTTGCGTGCAATCGCCAAATGACAATGTTACGCGTTTCTAAGTTACGGCTATAAGGAATAAAAACGTTGAATGTCTCTTCTACAGCCAGGTAACGGAGCACACGCACCACAGAACGCAATTCCGATAATTTAACATATCTATTTATTTTGTGGGAATATATAGGATATTAGATGCTACAGTAACACTGCTTAATGAGGAGTGTGGAGGTTACATTTTGAAAATTTACAACGGATATTTTAGCATAAAACAATCGAGCGATTACTTTTGATGATTACAACCATTTGTGATCAATCTATAACCACTCAATCTATATTATGAATATGCACAAATACAGATATCATAGATAAGTTCCGCGGACAAAACCTTATGCGATTGCGTTGGGAGGCAGGACTGGAAGGACACGGGATGCGGGAATTCAGCGGAGACAATTTAACGGAAAACCGGGCCCGCACCTGCATTGTCCGTCCGCCCTATTAATTAAATTCTCTGACACTGAAATTGAATTAATTTCACGGAAAAAGTTCCACGGGAGAATAATAGGGGCGGGAATTCCCAGCATTATATGTATTAGAATTGCCGAGATTATGCGGGATCCAACTTAATTATGGGATTCGCTCAAATTACGTTGCTCTTTATTTTTTTAAAGACCCTTCAATTGCGTGCGAGAGGTTTCACGGTGTGACCGGAGGCATGGAGACCACCAACTTCTTTGAAATATGCGAAGTTTTGTTTTCGTGCACGGCTCTCCAAACTGAATTTTTCTGCCGGTCTTAATTAGAGATAACAGGTGTAATTACATTTTAAAATAAATTATATTTGGTCGCACCATCTGATACTACGTGTGTCTACGTCAGAGAACCAAGCAACACTGTTGAAAGCACAGTTTCAAACTTTATGAGGTTATACAAACTTACACGATATTATAGTACTAACAGCAATTTTAGTCAAATACCATTATGTGTATTCCACCTATTTTAGGACCATACTAATTGTTACTGTATAATAATTTTCATTTCAGAGTTAGCCTAGAGCTCTAGACAAACGGAACATCAAAACGTGAATGAAAACTAACTGCAGTTGGTAAATAATGAAGTAATTACACTACTAAGCGCTTATCAGTGGCTCATGTGGATCTAAACGGTCGGTCGGTAGTTGAGGATTCCACCATTAGTGACCATTTAAGACTTATTCAAGAATTATTTTCCTTCAAGAATCTGGTCCATCGCTTCCTTCTTGGCCGGCAAACCGTTGCCGATGCCCCTGGTGCTCCAAAATCCGTCGTGGCCATGGCACTTCTGAGTAGACCTAAAAACTCTATTTCACGATTGTCAACGAATTGAGTCAACTTGGACGGATGTGACAGAAGTTTCGTACTACTCAAAGAAATCCGAAACGACTAACGACTATCGTACAAGAGATGATGGTCCGAGACGGAACTTAATATTGTTGTCCATAGTTGTTATTGTTGTTTGTTGTAGTTCGTAATAATAGTATGCAGTTTATCGAGCCCGGGCTGGCGGAGTGCCAGGCCCGCGCCGCGCCCGGCCGGACCACTCAATACCATCTCACGGGTCATCGTGCAAATATATTCCGATGAGGTCAACACCGATCTCTCAATGCAGATTTAAGACCCTACCGGCTTGCGCACCAATGACCCTGCCTGCGAAACGTCCTGGGTTCGATTCTAGGTCGGGTACAAAAATAGTCTGAGTGTAATAATTCTGTTAATATCGTAAGTTTGTGTCATGATTATTGTCAATATCGCAAATTCTTTTACCCTGATGCAAACTTAAACAGTGTGTGGGTTAAACAGTGTAGGTTTCAGTTTTTAGCAGCGAAGGATCTAAACTATTTATTTGTTTTAGTTTTGCTATGTTATATACTTTAATGTGATATGTGAACTTCAGATAATTATGTTACTTATGTCATGTAATTGTTTATAATTAGTGTAATTGGTTAAGGCCGTGCTAATTATTATTTGAATAAATAAATAAATAAATGTTTTTGACGTTCGTATATCAATGAATGATATTTAATTTTCTAGAAATAGGTAGGTACACTTAGCAACCTTTGTAAGACTGAATAAAGAAATAAATTGAAGTCGAGCAAACCAAGTTTCGAGAGTACCTATTCAGTATTCTTCTTAGAACTAACGAGTAGGTAGGTACATATTATAATATTATGCCTAGTCATAAAATATTCAGAAAACAAAGTCGTGTATCAACGTATTTCGAGACGAACGTGATTACTTACTGAAGACGTCCTTGAAAAGACATGTCCTTTTATAAGACATCTCATACACGTCTAGTTAATATAACGTACAACCTGTATTCAAATTTTGGGCCTTTGACATGAATATTACAGATTTTAATTTAGCAAATATTGAAATCAGATAATAAAAGCTAGGATTCGTCAGTGCGGCCGGTTGTCATTACGGCGACCCTTCATTTGGTGAGACCCGACCCCGTGGAATCAGCCCTCGGCCGGTCGCGGTACCTTATCGCCGTACAATTTACCCTACCATGTGAATTGTATCATATTTCCTATTATTCTGCGCCGCCATGAATTTATTTTACTGAAATGTTTCACTTCATAAGCAGTAACATTTTAAACAAGGCTGAGAGGATGTGATCATTTTGTGTTAACTTCTTTTTATTGACTTCGATTGTCAGTAGTCTCTTTTATGCCGCCTGAAGGCCGAAATGGTTTAAAACTGTCGCTCAGCAGGGCTTTAAGTGCCTTGCAAAGCACGGAAGCGCTCAAGAAATATTGCCACTAGCGGTCACCCCCGGTAGTGACCGGCGTCAGCTGTGTTGTTTAAACACTTGGACACTTCGGAGTCTGGGGTCCGACACAAGCTACTGATGAATATTTGATTTCTATAGAATCAGTATGAGATCGTCCACTCTCTGCGCGCACACGCGGGTCTATATAGTTGCCTCCACTCATACTCCACACATGCTCGTTTTCGAACCAAAAAGTGTTCGGTGTGCTGTGTCAGCAACAAAAAGTAGGTATCTACGTTTGCACAGCGCCTTAGAATCGACTAAAGCCGCCGGGCTGTGAGCGCTATAGAAATATTATTTATATAAAGTTAATCAGTGTTGACAAAAAATATTGGAATTAGATTCGTGGATTCAATGCGGCCGGATATCGTCCGGGCGGACTTTAATCACCGACCGCAGCGCCGGTCGGACCCCAGCGCCGGCCGGACCCCAGCGCCGGCGACCCCACAATCCGCAACCTTCTTTATAAACTAGTCCTCTCATGACAAATGTAATTTTACATATCTCAATATTCTGGAGCTTTTCGCTGTATTTCTAAATATTACTCGTTACGCATCTACTATAAATGAAGCTTCTTATTAAGGGAAGCCTTTATTTGTTCCATAATTGTTTGGCTGAAAATTATTATCACGTATATGTGTCTGGGCCAAATTATTTTCCCAATCAGTTGTGAAAAATCGTGGCATCATTTACGAAGTTGTCTTCACATAATGAGATATCGAAATACGACTTTGTACATGGTAGAATACGTTGTGGCAGAATCTAAAATTACAAAAGTTAAAATTGTTCTTTTTCTTTGGTTCGGTTTCGTTTAATCTCTCTACGATAACACAACAAAACCACGGAATAATAAACATTCTCCACTCAACACTCAATTCATCCAAATAACTAACTTGATTAAAAATCAAACAATAATTGCTTAATTAAATTACTGCTATCGTTAGGAGCGTTATTAAAACATCATTGATGAAAAATATATTGCATTAATTCAAATAGTCGATGTAGTTAATCAAGCGATTTATTCGTTTATTGCATTGCAGCTTCTACGGTTTATTCTCAATGTGGAAAGCAATAAGACATTTAATAATCATTTTCCCTGAAGTAAATTAAACCTTGGATTATTTGTTACTTTAATGAAAAACAACGAAAGTTAGAGAACTAGTCAATAAAGCGTAAAATATATTTATTTATTTATTTTACACTTTATTGACCCTTAACAAATAAATGGTACCAAAGGCGTTATTGTTAGGTACATGTTATATCCGTTACATAAACTGGTTTTAATATAATGAAGATAACATACTATCTATCATTAAGGATAAGCATAAGCGTGCCTTGGGCACCCAAATGAATAACTGATTTTGATTTTGATCATTATCGTTGTTATCATTGCAGCGAGGCTGACGTTGCGATCGATCCACTATTTCTAAGCCGCTGTTGGATTAATAATGTAACAAAAATCCACTAAGTATACCTACTTACTGTAAAAGACACAATCTCTTCGGACTAGCCATTGTGTGAGCGGTCAACAAAAACAGGAGAAATATCATCTCCACTGTGTTAGTGGCACACGAGGAAAGACATTATTTAGACCGCGAACTTCATTCTTTGTAGAACGGCGTGCATGAGCACATTCCGTACACGAAAAACGAATGCATTTTAAAGTCTAACTTCCCATTGTATATAGAATAATACAAGAATCATCTTAAAATTACATTAGCCAAATGTATTATCAGTCGGGACCTTATCGAAGCTTATTTATTTATATTTTTCTCATATCACATGCTTGTCAATTTTACTTAGTACACAACAGCCGCTACATGTATAAAAAGGGGTCCAAAAAGCGCGTGTCTCTATACCGCTCTGTACTCCGGTGGCGCACGCTAAGTACGTTTTGTCCTCTTTGTGCCGATTAATGTGTGGCCGGGGGAGGGGTGAGGGGGGTGACACTCGCCATTAGACTGGCCGTCGACCGCCACACCACCACAAAATGGTTAGATAATGTTTTTACATTCACGTACAAAAGTCTTTAATCTATCCGATTTATAAACCTATTATTCTGTACTGCATCTGTATTTATTGTATTTATGCGTATCAGCTACCAACTACAACATATTATAACATTTAGAACGATCATTTAAGATAACTTTAAGTTATTTTGGGTTTGGTTTTGGGATAATGTCACGCGGTGACGTGACACGACCGGTCAATATCCTGCTAAGGCAGGAAATTATATGTCAAGCTCAAGACATCTAACCTTAGTATTCACAAATAATTGTACTCTTACAGTAAAATAAAAAAAGTATCGGTTGTTCGTTCCCATCTATACCTTTGGCACATAATAATATTAAGAAAAGAAACTAGTGAAAATAAACAGTCAATCCTCTTTCTATTTCATGAACACACAGTTCATAGACACAGGGTTTAAAGTCTGTTAACGAAGCTATTCTATTTACTTATCGGGACTCAGTTTGATCGAGTTGATGCAAGTATGGAGCAGGATATATCCGAGGTAAATTTGTGACGGAAAGGCATTGTTTGGCGATCGGAGCGCGAAGAACAATAGTGAGGACAAACAAGAAGCACTGCGCCGGTAAACGATGGCTTCTGCCGATCTTTTGGAATCAATTTTAACACTTACATGTCATCATCGGTCATCGCTGTTCTGGGTTAATTGAACGTGGTTTTTGATTCCCTGTTGGGCGCACGTATGAATAGAACAAATATGTATCTGTTACGTAAATATCTGCCACAGCTGGAAATTGAACCCAGACCCCTCGCATCGCAAGTTCGGTCACTATCAGTTAAGCTAACATGGTTGTCGCTGTACAATTGTACATGAATGTATATAAAATCCTCTTTGACTTAACCTTTAACCTACACAGTGAGCGGACCGATTCGTGCTCTTCGCGGGAGACGTGCTTTTTAGAGTGAATGTTTTATTCGATCGGAGTACATTTCAAATAGTGAAAGAATTTTTCAAATAAATGCTATGATTCTGCAGTTCACAGCACTCGCCCTCACTCGTTATGATATTAAAGTACAGAATATACTCGTAGATACCGTTGTTATAATTGTAGAAATTTTATTCACTGGCTAAGAAATAAAATTCCTGCTGCTTCTTGTCTTTCTTTAAAATATGAACTCGGGTTTCTACCGTTTACTTTAGCTTTAAAAGCATTTGCTCACAAATCTCTGGACACAGACGGAAAATGAGTTAGAGAGTTAATCTCGTTACAGCTGTTTTGTTGTTTTGTGGCTAAAAGATTTGTTTTGTCATTATAAAATAATTTAAAAGCTTCTTAGAGTTCATAAATTAAACAACAGATATTTTTATACAACTTTTTGTGATTCAACGTCACTTGAATGTAACGTTTACAGTTCATATATTTACATTAATCTCTGGTCGGTACAAGCGAACATCGGGAGGACACCCTGAACGAAACCTGAACTCATATTTGGCAAGCGAGGTGAAATAAAGAATGAAAAACTAAAGAGGTGTGAAGAGATGGAATAAGATTTGCCTCTTGACAATTCAGTTGAGACCCGAGCGCAATAAATGTGACAAAATAATTATACGACACTTTATCGTAGTACCTACAGCAGAAGAGCAAGGTAAACGTACTTTCTGTTATTTCAGCAGTCAACGCTCATTCACGACCCGTACGTTCACTGAAGTCGTCCGCAGTGGCTATAACCCACAAATTTACGCGACACCAATTTAGGAAGATTGTCGGTTCCTTCATATTTTCTCGCTCGAATAGTCCGAATGACATGCAACGTCACACTAGAGCCAAATTATGCAATCTCCTGGATGCCTCGCGGTGATAATCATAATGTATGCGTCGGCGCTGCCCGGCGCCGCCTGGACCCGCGCCAGCATCCGGCTCCGCACTATCTCCTTTATTATTCGCAATCTAAGAGACGATATACCAAATCTCTTATTAACATTACCCAACGGGCCAATTCCAACTTTAAAGCCACTACGAAAGAGTTCATTCTGGAAAGCCGAACAATTTGGAAAGCCTCATTAGAGCCAATGAAAAGGGTTGAAAGAACTCGATTAAGTCGTGGGTTTTAATAAGATAGTAATTTTGTGCAAATGTGTTGGGAATTCGGCTCTCGTTTTCGTATAATGGCTTCTTTACCCGCGCCCGTAGCTAGTGTGCGTCGAAGCCCGACGGAATTAAGGGGGACTTTGAAGTCGAGAACAATGTGTTGGGTTCTACGGCGAGAGGTCACAAGGTCACCTCCACAACGACGCTCGCGCCGCACCCTTTGACGGGTTACTGACGGGCTCGGTCTTGAATATGAGGAATTTAACCTCAATTTGCACTTTGTGCTCTTTTACAACAAGAATATTGTCCTGCATGTTTTGTGAACAGTGTAAAAAGTTATAGAGGGCTCATTGTTTTTACCTATTTTACTTTTATCAAATAGCTCTATAGCTACTTAAATAAACAATATTACAAAGTCTAGTCCGTTCATCCAATGTTTCCTAAACGGTCGCTCGTCAGCAGCCACATATCGCGCAATGCTAATAAAAACCACGCGTTCACGAACAAAAAGCAAACGTGAGTGACTCTCTTTAGTGCCGGTATGTCGCCACTTAACGGACTTAACGGATTGCAATGAAGCTTGAAGTATTGAACTACTAGACTTTTTTAATCCTTGGAACATAAGATGACTTTGCGCTCAAAATGAATAATCAAGCTAATCCAAAATCTTTTGATAGAAGATTGCAAATGTCACACTTTTATATACGTTTGGATGACATTTGCGATATTCAATCTACAGATTTTGAATTAGATCGATGATTCATTTCTGGCTTTAGACAATTTACGTAAAATAAATAGCTGTACTTTTGTTTTTGTTATTATGAACTTCCCTACATGTACGTTTCTCTGTAACATTGAAAGTATCGAAAAACGCTTCTGGTTCCATTCGTTTCGTCGCCAGCAGCTTAACAAAACACTGTGAGTGCGCGCCATACTTTTTGTTTACGGCTGATCCCCGTTGTCGCGCGATGGAGCGCGAAGGTTCGAACGTCCTCGCATTCCGCACCTCACGGCCCCGCGGCCGATAGGAATCCCGATATATCTTGGAAATGTTTGCACCACCGCACAAGCTCCATAGATGTAATGCCAGAACACATCGCTCCATAAAATGTTGACAATGTAACTAAGTGTCTAGAAGGTTATGTCATTGTATTATTTTCTGGAGAGTATAAAATTTGAAATTCAATTGCTTGTGGTGATCATGAGATAGTTTTTCAATGATGAAGTCACTGCCCAGAAAATAATACCTAAACATCTTGACAAAGCGTTATTCCGAGTACCTACCTAGATACAAATAAATAATTGTTATAATAATAATGCTAATGGTAGCATTCTGGAACGTTTTAGGAATCGAACCTGAACTCTGCACGAGACGAAAACGAGGCGAACGTGTTTAATATACTAATTACGCTTAACACGCTGTAGTTTAATTGAACCATTCAAATGTAATAAAATGCTAATGTACAGCCTATAACGAGCTTTTCGTACAAAAAGCCGACCAAAACTAGCTAGTGATGCACGTATTAACCTACTTAATTAGTGGTTCAAAATGTTATTTGTAATATGAAACCGAGGGTTGATAATTTATGAATGTTGTCATTGAACAATTGTGAACTGCGACTGAATATGTGGGAAACACTGTTTGTTAGATTCGATGATATTTTGCAAATAATATATTGCGTACATTTAATTTGCTTTTGGGTATTTATCAGTTAGCTCATAGTTAACTACGAGCTAAGCTGCTGCGTGGCCAACTAGGGCCATGAATGAATGCCCAAATTATCTACGTTGAATCTTTCCCATGTAAACTTCTCCGAGTTGTTTTCTACGATGCGAGTTTGGCTTGAAGCCAAAAAAATATTTTTCTTGAAACAGGCCAGATGGCGCCGCTATCGGAGCTGAAACCGTATTTCAAAATGTGCGATTTGTCAGATGTTGAGGATTTTGATGGCCAAGATAACACGGTCACGCTGAATAGCGCTTTGTGTTGCGCTCTGCAGTGTGGTGGGGTGTGCTCTGGTTTCTTAAACTAGCTTAGATGCCTGCGGGCTCTTAGAGAGCAAAATCTGGACGAGTTTATGAAATGTCGTTTAAAATTTTTGGTACTTATAGCAAAATAAAACTGTCCCCTAATTGTATCTTCATCAATTTAATCTTTAATCCGAAATAATGTATGACACTACGTAGCTCTCTGGATGAACAATTATTAAAAGTCAGTCTTTGTTTATTTTAGTAAACGAACACTAACATAGAAGGAAATATTGATACCCTCCATTGTCTTGTTCCCCGCGGACCGTGTATCGGCTTTGCTGCGAATGAATTTTTTCGAACCTTTTTCTACAATGATCAGAGCAGCGAGTCGACTGGAAGTAATCCGCGATTACATACTGGTCCGCAATATCTCGAACAAGAACATAGAATGGCTAATATCAGCAGTTCTACAACAATAGATGCAGCTCAATCAAGAACGAAGAACCTATTTGCATTCAAAACGCTTGCTCTGGAAGTTGGAGTATCCAGGTCACATAGATGAGGGCAAACGAGAAATGTATATCTGGCAATGTTATTGATTGCTCCACAGTTTTCATAAGCCAAGTAGAATAATATCGCGTGCGGTCCCTGTCGAATAGTTGCAGGACTGGTGCACTGCTCAGCATTCTACGAATTTTAATTACTAATTTAATTCGATTGGCCTTTGTCTTTTCAGTCCTGTCAAGCTACTTAAATGTAAAATAACAATGATTTTATTTCTGAACTTCTACGTGGTATACGGTGTATTATTTATTTTAAAACCGCTGAGCACTATTGCCGCTTACATTCACTATGCCTATTCGTTCACTCGCCGTAGCATTTGAAGAATATAATTTAGCATGACATGTAGGTAAGAAAGGTTTCTTATTGCAGTCCCTAAGGGTGTTGAAATCAAGAGTAAAAATACTAATCATTAACTAACCTACTATCCGAGAAAAAGAGAACAAAGATTTGTCTGTCACATATATATGTACATAATATGTATGTTACCAGGTCAGGAATCGATGCCGGGATCTTCTGCTTTACAGGTAGGGTCGCTACCAACTAAACCACGGGGTTTTATAAGATATTTTTTCTTCCTCTTGACCCACTCGTCAGAGATTACTGGTGGGTTCCGTAACTTCCGTAGCATTGTGAAAGATTTCGCTAATCTACCGTTCGATTACGGATCCGAGCCCGATGCCCCCTTGTCACTGCCTGTGTAACTGTAGACCTTCAGTGCAGAAAAATCAATCAAAAAATTAAAACAATTTATTAATATAGGTACCTATCACAGATACACTTATGTACGTCAACAGATTTATCAACACCTGCATACTACATATTTCTCAGGGGTGTGATCTGCTAACCGAAACTAGGCCGCGTAATGCATTGCGGCTTAGTACGGCTGATAGATACTTTGAGCTTATTTCCGACACACAAAACATTAAATTGTAATTTAATACGGAATGTAACCGTTTCATTACATAATCAATAAATTAATCGCCTTATTAGATTTAGCCAACCTAGTTAACTTATGCAATTATTGGACTAGATCTGAATGTACCTACTGATGAACCAAACCGAAAAGTAATAAATTGAATGATATTTCGCAGTCGATCGAATATAGCGTT
>DWKA01001653.1:0-12011 GCA_018249155.1 Panoquina ocola ocola | reverse complement strand
TCATCTCATTGAACGAGAACTGAACGCATCACTATTACTTTATATATGGCAACATTATTTTACAAAGTGACATTAGCAACTGTCAGGTAGCTTCGTCTAATTAAAAATACGACTTTAGTTCTAAATGCACCGGACAGATGGCGTTATGTGAAATCAATTATTCTTATTTTTTGAAGCTTTTGATGGTTTCACTTCTACCATGCGTGAATTGCACACATGTTTAATTTTTTTTTTTTTTACTGAATAAAATCAATTTTAATGATCTTTAATTTATATAAAAAAATATGTTATGCTGATTAGGAATCCCTGCTTGGGTCATATGGAGAAGCGATTGGCAGACCTGGGGCACCGGGACCTAAAGGTGACGCGGGTCAAGCTGGACCTATAGGCCTTCAGGGTGAAAGAGGATTCCCGGGACAAAAAGGTGAAAGAGGCCAAGCGGGGCAGAACGGAGCTAAAGGAGATCGCGTGAGTCCTTGTTTAATACCCTTTACTAAGGTAAAGGGTAAGTATTTAACTTACCTATTACCCTTTGTACACCCAAACGCATTGTATTCAATATCGTCGCATGGATATCAAGTTTTTGAATAATTTAGTCCTAGAATATTATTTAAAAAATTATAAGTATTCCACATCATATATGTAGGTTACAAAATTCCTTTTCTTTTATGTGTTTAGGGGTACCCTGGGCCACAAGGAGAACGAGGTTTTAAAGGAGATCGGGGAGCTTCTGGTCTCGACGGTCGTCCTGGACTTCCTGGAGCTAATGGGAGACCAGCTGAGAAGGGAGAAAAGGGTAATACTGTGTAACAATAACAATTAAGTACACATAACATATCCTAATCGTACTGTAAAAATCCTATAATTAAGTAAATCAAGATCAAGACAATATTATAAAAATGTTCTTCAGTACTTTTTAATTCTGAAATCAATGTCATCAAGTCAATCTACAAGGCATTGTGTTTGGGATAATATTAACTCGAGAATCGGTACTTTCTTGTACACAGACGACGGCAACTACATAATTACTATCAGTAGACTCGTATATTGGCTGTATCATTTTAAAAGGTTAAATAATGTTTTATAAAAGTTTTTACTCTGTTCAGGTGAACGTGGGTCACCTGGACCCCCAGGCCCCCCAGCACTTCCTACAGGCATGATCACACAAGAGGACGCCGAATACTTAACTTCTGGTAAGTAACAAGGTACGCTTATAGTGCCGATGTACCCTTATCTCTGCTCGTCGTAAAGGTATGGGTCGAGTGACAGCGTCAAAAATAAATCTTCTAGAATTGTAGATTTACTCACGCTAAAGAATGGTATTTATTGTATAAGATTGAGAACTAATATTATATCTATTTAACAGGACAATCTATAGTTGGACCTAGAGGAGAAAAAGGAGAAAAGGTATTTTTTTTCTTTTCTGTATAGAGTTATGTTTAAGATGATAAAAATTAAAATATTAATTTTATAATATTTTTGTGAAGTTGTTAAAAATAACAATTTTATTTTAATTCAGGGTGAAAAAGGCACTCGTGGTAATGATGGTCCTCCCGGATTCCCTGGTAAAGACGGCAGTTTGGGTGAAAGAGGTGATATTGGACCTTCGGGAATGCCTGGTGTCTCTGGACCTCCTGGACCACCGGGTTTGAAGGGAGAAAGGGGAGAGCGAGGTCCACCAGGACCAGTCAGCATCACATCCACTGGATCTGATATTATTACTATCAAGGTAAATATTATTGACATTGTATTTTTACCTTCAAGCTTCATATAATACGTTAAATACTCGGACGTTAATCTCTACGTTTACTTAATATTATTGTTACGTCATTATTAATACGTATATTATCCTATATAAATATCGCTGAGAGCAATAAAAATCTGATTAATAGTCCATGAAGAAACTGGTATTTGAACAAAAACAGAGGTAACATTTTGTATTTATTTAAGAATTGTTTTTGAGCGAATTGGCTTTATGTATTGTAAATCATAATTATATATTAGTAGAATAAAATTATCTGGTTTAACCTAAAATGCTTAAATTAAACTGATTTGTCCTAGGACAGTCAGTTTGTCCTGAAACGCTTAGGAGAAACATGTTTGTCCTAGTCAAAACTAGTTTGGCCCAAAAATGGTTTGGCCAGTAACATTGGGATGTATTTTTATAAATTTCGCAACAGGTTTTATTTTAGCGTAGGTAATAATATAATGTTCACTCCATAACATGAACCTATGCAAAAAACTTGACCTTCATTTATACCGTGGGTACGTATACATATATCACAATGTAGTATACATAATGGCTGTTATAAGTAATGACAATGTGCCTTATGAATTATAATGATAAAATATCTTGTTATTTTGGACACGCTACCATTAGGTCTGTAACTTGTTTTGATTTTATAACGTGGGTTAATAATAATACATTTATTTACGAGGATGTATCCTTTATTGCAACCATGTATATTTAATTACGTATGTTTTGTTGCAAAAACTTATATTGTATATACTTATTTTAAATGACATTTTTATAAATTGTTTATATTATATATATAGATCATTTTACTGATATTTCTCCTAAATACTGCTATTTCGCTATTGCTCGTGGTGAAATTACAATCAAAACTAGTTGAGCCACTAACAAAACCGCACACACACAAATCAGCTTACCCTGGATTCCCAAAAGACCAGAATTACAATATTTGTTAATTGATTTAATTGATATTCATACTTTTCTATCTCAATAAGCATTTGAGCAAACGAGTTTAGGACTAAAAATGGTTTTAGGGCGACAAAGGTGACACCGGCCCGCGGGGCAGGAGAGGAAGGCCTGGCCCACCAGGTCCCCGAGGACTACAAGGCCTCCAAGGCCTCGCTGGAATTCCTGGTCGACCTGGTGATAAAGGTGATACCGGCTTGCCTGGTTGGATGGTATGTATTAAATCCTGTTAAGTATTCATTTTAACATGATAAAATTTGATGTCTTGCGGAACCTTCAAATATCTGCTAGTAAATCTATCGAAATTACACGTAATATCTAAACTTTTTAAAAAGTGTAAGGGGTTAGTGATTTTTTTAAATATAGTATTACTTTCCAAAATGTAGCAGCTCTTCGCAGCAGCATTTCGTCCGTTTACATTAGGTAGCTAAAAACCCAAATGTGAGAAGTTTATTGCCAATAATCTTACCACTAATGCATTATGTTAATTAAATCCAAAAATATCCTATATTATCTATTTAGTACGCTTATATGTAAATTATTATACTTAAGTATTTAAAGACAAAAATGACAAGTTCGCTTTTTCATCTGTAACCTCTGAGTTATCTGTATTAGAATATTTAATTAATCGTCATTTTTATTGTTTCATGCAAACAGAATCAGAAGGTAATTAAGTGATATCTACCATACTTATCATTAATACTATCAACGTAATTTTTACAGCTGATTATTCCAAGGCTCAAAGAAATAGGATTGAAAGTACCTGTATATAATATAATATTATATCCTACATCCTGATATTTATCTCATCACCCGCTGTTTTTCTTTTAACCGCTATTCGTTTATGTTTTTTATTTGGCCTCAAGGTTTAGCTAGTAGAGAATACATTAACCATTTAGCTCACCTTTTGTACCACATTTTATTTATGTGGCGTCAATAAAGCTTAATCAAATAAGATTAGCTATTGCTATTATTGCTAATGATTTGATATTTCATAAAGCCAATATAGTCCATCACAAGTAACTTAGCAATAGTCTGAAAGAGAAATTAGATGCGCAGAAGTCGTTTTGCTCTGCTTTTTGTTCTGCGCATCTAACTGTCTCTTTCATACTTTTGCCAAGTAACACACCACATACCCGATCACCGATCACTATAGGTACTGTCAAATACATTTTACATTTACAAAACATTCCTGTGACTGTTTTTGAATGATTAGTTATATACAAACTTATTTATAGAGTCATTATGAGTATGGGGTGTAAAGCTCATCCATTGTTAAGGCCAAGCAACCCCAGCTCAATGCGTCCTTCTGAATAAAGGATGAGGCTATTTCGTTAAGCCCCTCTTTCTGAAGATCGCTGGTGTCTACCGTCTATACGCAGTTTAGTTCTGAAGATACTATATGGTGGTAAATTATTTCCCTGCCAGCCTAATTACCGCTGTCATATAAAAGACTCATTTTAGTTAAAAAAAATATCTGATTGAAAAGTATTTTTCTATTATTTTCTTTACTATTGTATTATGTACATTTATTTTTAGCGTGTATGATTAACGTTGCACGCCGATATAAGGCAGGAATCATGAGATACAGTGCTACTATATTTTCATTGTCATCTTTAAACTTACTTGTCCACTATAAATATGTTTTCACTTTGAGGTTATGTTCAAAAAACACAAAAATCAAAATCAGCAAGAGTCGATTTGTACCAATTCACTCTTAGTGCTTGTTCAGACACGGCGGGAATCGCGCGATTTGAGAATCGTGCGATTTGATTCGTCCATAGAAAACCGCGCGATTATGTCTGAACGCTTTTATAAATACCTGCGTTAAAGAGACCTACGCGGTTTCCGCGCGATCCTCAAACCGCGCGACAATAATACATCTTCCTGGATTATAAAAAGGTGCAATAATGCTTATCTTGTGCAACGTACGATTTATACATATCTTACTTGTATGTTTCTAAACCACACGTTATCATATAAATTTAAGGGCGTCACACGAGATCAGACATCATCAAGCTTCGTATACGTAGCATATGTAGGCTCAGTTTGTTTGCTTAACTATAAGCTGTACTAGTATTAAATAAACATTTCTTTTTCAGGGCCGACCAGGTACTCTAGGCCCACCTGGTAGCCCAGGGCCTGTAGGTCCGAAAGGTGAGAAAGGAGACCCAGGAGTGAATATTCTAGACGTTTCGATGGTAAGACATTTTAGTATTTTTTATTATTATTATTTTATTTTTAGAATTTTGTTTACTTTACATATCAGTATGATATTTTTAACTTCTCGATTGGCGTAAAGTAAACTAATAGTTGTATGGGATCGATGCAGAGCCACCTGGTGGCAGGGTAAACATTTTTTTCCATATAAACTTTATTTTATTGTAGTTTACGTTACGCCAATAGAGTAACACAACTACAATAAATAACATTTTATACAGAATTAAAACTTAAAGTCTATGATTAATGTTCTCAATCTGGAAACATGTTCAAAAACCAAGTTTAAAAAACTTGTATATAAAAAAAAAACAAAAAAAAATAGAAAAGATACTTTAATAATATTTCTATCTAAACTCACATAGACTAGATTACTATATACAACCGTGAAGTACTAAAAATAACTCACTGATCTGTCTGTCCGTCATTACTAAAAACCAAATATTAACTCTCGTGTATGAAATGCCCTAAAGATTACTCCGCACAAAATACTACTTAACAATGTAAAAGATAATGATTTATTTTCGTTATAAATAATGTTAAAAAAAGTTGTAACTATCCTCTTCACCATGGCAAAGATCACTTGAAACCAAACCTGAATCTACATTAAGGTCCAACTTATGATAAAATCTACTACTACTAACTACATCAATGCGAAAATATTAACTTTATAAGAAGATTTCAAGTTGTAATTCAGCTTGCAAGATTTGACACAAACAAACACTGTAACAAAATGGAATTACATAAAAGCTAATAAAAATGTAAACAGTGAAGACTAGACTTAATACCACATAACTGGCGCAAATTATCACATTCATATAACATGACTGCGTTTTTTGATATTCAAAACAGGTACGAGTATAACTTGTTACGAACTCGGTAGGTATATTTATTTTTAACATCTATTTTAGGAACTACCGCACGAACAATGTGGCATCAAAGTACTATTGACCTTTAAAGTATTCATAAATTTGTTTGGCAATGGGCGTCGTAAAAGTGTGCCATTTTAATAATCAAAATCATGACGCTGATTGCTGGTAGTGAAATGACTTATAAATTATAGCGTCGAAAGATAAAACGTTAGACCCTTATTTACGACTTTAGTTCCTGTTAGTTGCAAGGGAGGCGCCACATAGAAGCACAAAAATTTACTGTCATGATAAAGCCTATTAAGTGAACTAATACTATAGAGAACAATAAAACTGACTAACTGCTGAAGAGAGTTGATCGAAGGTTCAAAATTAGCTTAGAGTAACAAAACCGTGATTTTAAATCAGTCTATCGAAAAGTACGCTTCTTAAATTTGAGAGGCAAGCCACCAACGAAACCTTCGGCGACGATGGCACTGGGTTCGGGTTCCGGCTTAAGCACGCTGTTCGCAGCTGGCTCGACGTTGTACTTTTGTAGTATGGCCACAATGCCAGCCATTGACTGCATTTGCCCCAATCTAGCGCCTGGAAATAAAACAATAATTAGTGAAGCACCTACAAATAGTACAATAGTAAGAGTGGGTTAGCATAACCTAACCTACCTCATCGGTTTTAACCGTAGTTTTAGATTCAAATTCAACGATTTCATTTTCATTCTACCACTATTTCGAAAAAGTGATTTATCATGAAAGAGAAGAAATGTCGAAAGTATGGCTTTTCACTCATATTATTATATTGTTCTAACCTCACCTAAACCAAAGGTAAAACCAATGTCTTATCAGTGATAAATGCAAATCCAGCAGACCTTATAAACTAAATTATTGTCTTCTTGTTAACATGTTGTTATCCTCCGACTATAAAGATCATACCTACTCGTAAAAAATAAGTCGCAAAAAATAATAATTAACGAGATCAGAGCGCGTGAAGATATTTGATCTGCATAATTATTATGAATTCACGAAAAAATATCAACGCATACAAAGTCTAAAAATATAATTGCATAAAAGAATACAATGTAAGTTAATTATGACACCCAAAAAATAACAAGTATCTACCTTAAATATGAACGTTATTCCTTTTTGCTAAACATCTTTATCTTATTATCTTACTTTGAGATATTTTTGTGTCGGAGGTTAGTCAAAATATTTTTCATAATTTACGTGGTTACTAGCGGCTTCGAAGTAATGTAATTAAGATTTAGAAACAAATTAACCTGTAGTAACGTACTCATATCCCAACAATATATTATATTTTTGAACTATTTTTTTTTATCTGATGAGCATTTTCTAATATTACCAACAAACTGATAAATATATTCGTTTTATAAATATTACCAAAAAACTGATAAATATATCCTTTCTTTGGGAGTTAGTTACGAACATAACAAATATAATAGCTTTGTTTCAAATTAAGACTTACCAACGCACGATCTAGGACCTTCTCCAAACGGCATGTACACAAACTTTTTAATATCTTTCATATCGTCGAACCGGTCTGGATCGTACTTTTTAGGATTTGGGAAGTATTTCTCATCATTGTGAATTGCTTGCACTGGTATTATAACTTTAACATCTTCGTCTATTGTTAAACCTATCTCTGGGAATGTATATTCTGGCGACGTGCACATCCTCAATAAAAATGCTACAGAAGGATACATACGCATAGCTTCGTAAAACGCCTTTTCTAAATAATGCATTTCATTTACAGCTTCATATGTTATTTTATTATCATACTTTTTCAGTACTCGATCAATTTCTTCTTGCACTTTTCTCTGACAGTCTGGATTGAAAGCTAGCTGATGCAACGTGTAACTTGAAGTAGTAGAGGAAGTCTCAAATCCGGCACCGAAAAATACAAACACTTGAGCAATCATGATCATATCACTTAGTTCTAGGGAAACAATTTTTGGTGAACCATCCGGATTTTTTTCCTGTATTGACTCTCCAACAATCTTCCCTTTTTCTTTCAACTCTAGTAACATGTCAATGAAATCATTTCGACCCGATGGCTTATAATTTCTATCTCGGAACATAGCCTTCACTATTATTCTCATTGTTTTTTCTAATTCAGGACTGAGGAAATGTAAACTTTTACAAAGATCAGGGAAAATAAACTTTAAAGCTGCGACTAAAGCGTCTCTTGGGCTTCTGTGGAATATCCGTTTACCTAGCTTCCTGAAGTCAGAATTTTCATCGTTTAACGCTTCAGTTTTGATACCAAAACCACATGCACCAATAAAGTCCGTTGTGTATCTAGCCATAAGCTCACGTACGTCGTATGATTCCAAGTGTACAATATCCTCAGTAATTACTTGTAACCGTTCAGCTCTATCCGTGATCAAGGGAAACATTGCCTTTAACTTTCCTGTACTGAAAGCAGGGCTGAATCTCTGTCGCATCAAACGCCATAAATCACCATCAGCGAAGAAAAGATTCTTTAATAGAGGTTCAATAACAGTCTTATGCGTATTAAGGCCTCGTGCATAAAAATGTTGGAAGTCAGTAAGAAGCACTCGCTTAATCAAGTCTGGATCACGAATAACTAGTTCTGGACTCCTTCCTCTATAGAAGCCAACGACTTTTTCATCTGGAAACATATTATAAGCTTCGGTAGCCATCATGGCTATGCTGGCTTGCTGGAAGAACTGCCTCGTATTGTTACCCAAAAACGGTATTGGAGGTGCATGTTTTACACCTTTTTTCTTCCAATACCCAAATGTGGCTGTTCCGAAAAAATAAAGAACTATAAACAGGAGCACTACTACGAAAAACATTTTGCGACGAGTATTCGCGGTTCGCAAAATGAGGTTCCACGCACAATTCGCATTGTCAACTGGTTGATAACGAACACTGCTTACTTTATATAACTGTACGTAATAACACGTGCAGAGCGAAAAGGAATCAAACGGGTTCTGCGTTTTTTTTTTTAAGTTGCGCTTCGCCTCATATGAACTTCTACAGCGATACTATAAAGCGCATGCAACAATGCATGCCATTCGAGAATGCATTTATTATTAAAATAATATGTATAGGACAGTTTTAATTATTTTTAAATTAAATTTGAATGCCCAGTGCTTTAAAATATCAATGATCAATCATATTGGAATTCATTTTGTCTTTTTTATTAATCAGTTTCCAATACAAAGTTTGTTAAAATCTCAAAATGAACTTGATAAAATTATTTCTCAATTGAAATAAAACATCATTTACTTTGAACTATGTTCAAATAGTTCTATTAAAACCTTAATTATATTGTGTATTGCTATTATATAGTTTTTCGGTTTTACACATGCCCCAACGGTACTCTAAACAGCGTTTTTTACACCAAACATTATCTGCAAATAGTTTCGGTTGCGTCATCGCGCTAAAGATAGTTTGATAATCTCAGTTTGGATATATCAGTAACGTTTAATAATTATAAACTTTGGTGGTAACATCGGAGTTTTAACAGAAGCGGAAGTAGATGCAGATTTAAAGAGCTTTACAGAAGCTTTTAACAGAAGCATAAGCGCAAGCGGCAAAATCGATTAATTTGTTAATTAATTTAGTTTATAATTGATTAATTTAAAAAATACCGAAATGACTTTTTCAATACCAATAAAACTTTTTAATACAAACTGAGATAACGGTATTCACCACAACAGGCTTATCGAGGGTTTTAGAAATCCCTTTTTAATCCGACAAATTCGATAGTCTTACAGTAGATTTTTTTTTTGCATATGTAGGGTTCACTGTATTTTAATAAACCTTGGAACCTCATGTAATGTAGTTAAGCAACTTTCAAAATTCCAAGATTGTGGTAACTTCTACCATGTTTTAACATAAATTATGTACCTATAGCACAGATCACCCCCAATGAAAACGACAAAGTTATAAATGTTTCAACCATAATAAAAAAATGATACCGCAACCTTTTCAATATTTTTTTATCACTTTCACAAAAGTTTAAAACACAGGATGTCTATGATGGAAGACTACATTTTTCACTAACATATAACTTAACTTTATAAAACGTTACATCATTTACCGTAAAAGTAAGTACATAATATATGTATACGTTTTCAACAGTTCAAAGGTGAGAAAGGAGATCGGGGTATGGATGGAACCCCAGGTCAAAGGGGCACTTCTGGACCCCCTGGTCCTCCCGGTCCCCCAGGTCCCGCCGCGTCCAGACCCGAGGCTGTGCAATATGTCCCTGGACCTCCAGGTCCGCCCGGACCCCCGGGGCCACCTGGTACCCCAGGGATCTCCATTGTCGGACCCAAAGGCGAACCCGGCGTAAGCTATTACGAAGAACATCCAGTTCATGGAAATACCAAGTTCTTTGGTAGGCCAGGTAATCATTTCCACCCTATTATCGAAACAACTTAAATTACATTGAGATTATTTACGAATGATGATGATGATAATGAGATGATGACGTATTTCGAATAAACCTTAAAAAATTACCATAGTTATCTATATAATTACTTGATGCTTATTACAAACATCACCGGATCTAATAGGCTCATGTATAAAATATATTAAATATGTATGTATTTACATAATTATTTTGATAAACTCTTACAGTTATAGTATGTATCTAATACACTTATTTACGAACATTATAATCCTATTAAAACAAATTTATTTTTACATGCTGCTGGATATAGTTTCAAAGAGTCCTTTAGATGAACTTAAAGCTTTGAAGGATTTAAAAAATAAGGATAGGAATGGTGAGTTTTATAAATTCGTTTAAGTATAAGGTGAATTAGGGCCAAGTAAGCTTGTTTTATTTTTTTTTTATTTACTGTACACATTCATTTATACTCAAAATATAAGTAATAAGGCATTATATATATAAATTTCTACAATTTATTATCCTACCAACGATGTAAAGTACCTACTTGTAATTCGTTTTATTTATATTTATCGATAACTTAAATATATATGCCAGATACTTATTATATTATTATCACGATGATAAAACTCGCAGATTGCTAAAATACACTAATAAAAAAAGTACTTTGGACTTTTATTAATGACAAGGTAATTTGTCGCTAAGGATATGATTTGTTTTGTACTAAATAACTACTGTGATAATGGTCATGTGTTAATAGATTAGATAAATGAAAAATATTATTAGATAATAATTATTATCGTGGTCATACGTTATTGTATAAGTAACATTGAACTTTTTACGTTTTTACGATATTCGGATAGGTGGTCTTGCAGTGCCGTCATCAACTGCCCATGGGTGACAAACTGCGAGCAGGGATATAGAAATTTTTGTAGTTATATAAAAGTAGTAAGTCCTGTGAAGGCATCGACAAGCAACTTAAAAAGACGTAGAAAGAAACAGATGCGCAGAAGACGTTTCTTAGATTTTATACACGTGTTTTTAGAAAAAAAACACTTCTACACATCTCCAAGTTAATTGCCAGTGACTATACATACCTATAATGCTTTAATGAGAATATCAGTTGTTATTATTCATTACCAAGATAACTATCTTATGTATGTATGTACACGATATTACGATGTATTAGCTATCGTCCAGTTAGTAATCATTATTACTTTTTCGCACACTAAGTTTTCACAGACGTGTTGCTACCCCTGAAGATCTATCTCTGTTATAAGTGCAGCCGGCAACCTAGATTACCTTGAAATCTATTTAAACTGATATACAATTGCCAATTATATGGCATGGTATATGGAAAAATCATGTAGTACTTCCTTGAGCGAACCATAGATAGGTCCTAACTCCTACCATCTGATGAGTGCTTTGATAGGTATCTATCCAACGCCCATAATATGTTACGTATTTATTAGATTGTTAATATTCATGTCCTTGTAGCACCTGCACACATGGAAGGAAGAAATCACCATACAGATACCAGAAGTGTCCATGCAGGCGAAACTAATAGTGGTAAATCTGTGCCAAATGCAGCAGTATTTCAAACCACTGAAGAAATGTTGAGGGTAAGATATTATGATTCGGTCATAGTATAAGGATTATCTATAGCCAATCTAGACTATGGAGTAGACCGTATTAGTATTCGGTTTTTAAAATTATGTCCTGTTTAGGTATATATCGTTAGTGGAAAGCGTAAAATGCTAAAGCGCCATTTTGATCAAAATGACATATATACATCGTTGGATTGGATT
>DWKA01001652.1:0-12012 GCA_018249155.1 Panoquina ocola ocola | reverse complement strand
AAACGGGAAGATTAACCACCTAAAGGTAGTAAGTGTAGGTACCTATTAAGTATTATGTAAAGCCTATCGAGCATATTAATTCAGTGGTATTTTTATGTTTTGTTAAAAAACAAATTACGTCAAAATACTGCGCCGGCCGCTGCGCTCTGATTGGCCGACACACAGCTCACTTGGACACTTGTTGGTGCGATACTGTTTTAAATTGTCATTTATCAGAGTCGAATCACTGATCAGTTTTGGAATTTTCTATCCCACATAACTACTCTATTTGCTTGATGGTGAAGCCTTACGAACAAACATTAATATCGTCCGATTAGCACTGAATTAGTCGAATTGGAATTCTTCGCTACGATTCATTAGCCACTTGCTAATTTCCCATATTATGTCACTAAACACAAGTGACACAACCTACAATCAATCTAATTGGATTTCAACTTTGCTACATTTTAGTAAGATAATTAGTTAAACTTTCAAAAGTGATTTATCAATATTTATCGCTTTAATTAAGTAGCTGACGTTTATCAACTCTATAGATGAAAGCTTTGTTTTATGATAGAAATAAAATAACAATAATTCACCGCTAATCGGTTACATAAAACACCATATAATCGGTTGACATGGAAGAAATTATTAGCGATTAATTTTCGCTTCATTAGCGACAACAAATGAATACGAATAAGATTAGAACCATAAATTAACTTAAACTGTTTCGAATAACTTAAATATTTCTTATGGTAATCATGTGATAGAGTCCACAGGCCCCTATTTATCAAATAAATTGTTAATCAATGATTTGTAATATATGTTGCGAGAGTTCATTAAATATAAATTGAGTTATTTAGGTTTTTGATTTTAAATGTTTTCATTATTTGAGCGATCTGGTATTTGGATATAATTTTAAACTTAAGAAATTTCCTTCTTTAAGTTACTCATTTATACGTATATGTAGACGCGCTGGGATTCTGGTACAGTTAATACATGACCACCTGTTCTCTAGGGTAGCAACGCATCTGTGACAAACTACGAATGAAAAAAATTACTACCAATGTCCTATCCAAGATTTGTCACAGAGGCCCATGAGTGGCAGGGGATACTGGCACTGTCAGCACGTTTGCTATTTTTCCATTAAAAAATATAGAAAAAGCATCTAAAACAAGACAATACTGTAAGTAACAAGAAACGATAGTTAAAGCGCACAATAATCATAAAATCGTCGTCGCTACCGTCGTAGGAGTCGTGTCGTAAGCAGTAAAAGGTACCGGTTAACCTCCATTTGTAGGGTGAACGAGCCTATAGTGTAAAAATAAAGTTAAGGCTGGCCGTTTATAATAATTTTAGGTAGTTTTTAATCGGTCACGTCCGCTTACATTGTGATTACATACATACATTAAACATTTTCCATCTGATACTTTACGCGAATCGTTAAAGTTACAAATAAGTTATAATACAAGTAACATTAACATTTAAAGTTACCATTACAAATTGCTCTGGTCATAAAATAATTTATGGTTTCAGCAATAAAATAAATTACAAAATAGTTACATTTTAATTTGTAACATAAACAATGTTCTTAAAAGTACTTATTTTTGCAAGTCAATATTTTTTACCAACATTGTTTTGAACGGTAATAACAATTATTATTACTCTAAATTAATTTACGACTAAAATTATTTTACTACATACACATCGAAAATATTTAAACTTAGTACCTACAGAGTTTCACCGGGACGTAGTTTAACTATTTCTGGTTTATTCGGATCTCCGTTACCCCTAACTACATAAACAGTTGTAACCCCTGGTTCATCCTGATACCCTTTATAATAATTATAATAATTATTAACCCCTTTAAAAAGATTATTAGCTTGGTTTTCATTACTAAAATGATATTTATAACCATTTGAATACACGGGATTATGATACGTATTACTGTTATAAGAATAACCATTATTATTATTAATTTCTGGGAATGATATTCCTTTCGGCTTTCTCACTGACTCAGTGGTGTAGAAATTTATTGGTTTGTAATTAAATTCTTGTAGATTATTATTGTTATCATAAGAATATTGAGTATCAGGGAATTTAAGCTTTTTATCATTCCTGTTACCAGTAAATCCAAAATCATCTTCATTAACATATTGTACACCAACCTCAGTTCCTTCTATATCATCATCTTCACCCGGGAATAACCATTTTGAACCACTTGTAACAGCATTATCATTGAGTAAACTCGTTGGCTTATTTTGTATTCTCTTTTCAATTTGATTTGTATTGAAATCATCCCTTTGTTTATCATCATTGTTGTTATTTTTAAATCGAATGCCATTTCCGCCATTATAATTTTGATTATAAGGGTAAGCAAAACCATAATTTTGTTCGTAGCCGTAATTAGGATACAGATTTGGCTGCCCAGGATTTTGATATAAACCTGGATGAGCAAGGCCATAAAATTCTTGATTGTTTCCTGCAGGGGGACGGTACAATCCATAATTTTGGGAGAGTTGATTGTAGAACTGCTCAATGTTCTGCTGACCATTCTGAGGTGCGTTGAAGAATCTGAAGAATCCACCGTTATGGTTGTTCAAGTAATGCACCAACTGTTCAGGGTCCGTTGGGCACAGGGGATATGCGTAGCGACAGGAACCAGGATTGCCCTTGGAAGACATGCCCAAAAATGCAGCTCGTCCAAATACGAAAAGAGGATTGGAGCTTATTCCATTGTAAGCAGACAGCAAGCTGTAAAGAGACATTTTCCATACGGTAGCAAAAAAAGTACAGTTTTAACTCAGTTCAGAGGGGAGATTTTTCTTGACTCACCACTTACCACCAAGAGGGCTACAGAATCGTCATGACATATTATTTTATGATCTTAACAGTATGTAGATATTGTTTCTGATAAACAATGTTGCTTTAGTATAAACATCACTTACGTCAACAAAGGCTGCAGCCCCGAAATTGAGTCCAGAAGACTGGAACCACCCAGGGCTCCGCCAGCGGCCGCCTCGCACAGCAGACGAGCTACGCATTGATAGTCGTCGTTATGAGCGATGGAGGTCAGGGCTCCCGTGATGGCTCCTAGCGCGTCTGACGCTAGGGAGGGCTGAGGACGTCGTCGAGGTGGTCCTAAATGATAAAAAATGAGGATATAAGTTACGACGCTATTGTTATTAGACCTGAGAGCAAATATTTTAATTTTCTACTCTGATGGGAATTCGCTACAAAAGCATTCGATAACTTCTAGATCCGATACAGTATATCTCAAATTAAATTTTCTTTAGTAATTTTTATTGTACTAATAATAATGTTTGGTAATGCTTACTATAAAACTGTCCATTAAATTCGGGTTGAAAGCGATTAGGTCCAAAATTTTGTCCCAATCCAGGAGCTAGTCCGAAATTCTGTCCTGGTCCGGGAACTATGCCTAAATTTGCTCCAGGTCTAGCTAAACCGTAACCCTGGCCGGAAGCTGACACTGGCCCTGGATATCCTGGATTAATGAAACCTGGTTGACCTTGGTATTGCTGTTTAGGCTTGCGTCTTCTACGTTTCTTCTTTTTATTATTAGCTTGAAGTTTATCACCTAAAGGGTTCAATCCATCTGCTGTTTCTTGTCCAAATTCACCAAATTTAACATTCGTAGGTCTACCGTCATGAAGATCTATAATTGGCTCGGTCAGATCAGTCTCGAATTTAACTGGTGTTTCATTTGCTGCAGATTCCTCATCAAATGATACGTAATTTGAGTTAAGCTGATCTCCAAATTTTACAAGTCTTCTTGGCTGAGTGACATTTCCGGAGAATATTTTACTAGAAATAATAATTAACAATTATTGAAAGTTAGTACAAAAACTAACTAATATTTTAATTGAAAATAAACTTAGTAAGTACATCATTTTAAATGATGGTTTCAATATAGTGAATCGATGTCGCTTTTAGTAACCACGTGCAAATCAATGTCTAGTAATTATACTTAACTTTATCAAAAATATTACAAAATATGTAACTTACGACAATAACTCCTCAGCGTCGTAACCAAAGGTTGTCTGGTTACCGGCATCTTGTTGGCCATTTACAGTGAAGACAAACAGAAGGACGACTGTAATTTTACGAAGCATGGCAGTGTTACTGGAATCTGAAAGAGAACTTGAAATGTTAAAAACAAAATAATGAACTATAACAATAATTTAATATTTACTATAACAATTTAAGGGTTCATTATACCACGTGTAATAACAAATCAGTAACCGATCCTCAAATCGAGCCATTTTCCTAAAAATAGTGAGCCACTTATGTAAGTTACATATCGTCAGTGGAAAGCGTAATATGCTAAAGCGCCATTTTGATCAAAATGAGTTATATACATCGTTGGACGCAGAAAAAAAATCCAATCCAACTATGTATATATGTCATTTTGATCAAAATGGTGCTTTAGCATTTCACGCTTTCCACTGACGATATGTTACTGATGTTGAGATAAATAAAACATGTTTTTAAGGTAGAGATAGAATAGAGAACAAACATTCTCTGTTTAATTTTTTTATATTACCAAATCAATTGTGACAAAAAATTTACGCATTTTCCATCATACTGAAGTAATCTTTCACTTTCATAGTCAACATTGAGGATCATCTGAGGTTACCAATGCAAATCTTTCACTTTCATAGTCAACATTGAGGATCATCTGAGGTTACCAATGCAAACTGAATGGAGTATGCATTGATAAGATAGTTTTTCAGTATTGTACTTAATTTTTTTTTATATTTAAGTGATAAGTTAGTGCTTGAACTCAATACTACCTAATGACAAAGATGTTGTGGGTGGTAAAATGCAGTAGGTAACTAAATTCACTGTTGCCTTGAAGACAGCCATTTTAGTTTGGGGATATGAATAATCCAAGCTGGCCTGACACAAAGTTCCTTGTTCAAAACATTTATGGAATGTACATATAGGTGTAGTTCACAAATAAATAGTAAAATCAAAAAATAAAAATAAGGAACTTCATTCCAACTAAGTAATTTTAAAATTGTTTACATAAATTCAACACCTATTTCTGGTTAAGATTGTCATATTGTAATAATAGCCATTAATAGCTATCTTCATCATAAAATTATTGATCATAAAAAAATTTAATGGTCATTCCTTAGTTACCGTGACTATACTACAATTTACAATGCAGTAAATAATTCTTTAGTTCTGAAGTAGCTCAATGTAGTACTTACAAAGTCCAAAAAAAAAATTGCCAGCAAACATTTCATATTTAAGTAATTCATTTGTGTGAAAAAGAATTTGTTACTGGCTACTTTTATGAAAAAAAATCTTTCGCATTCAGACTCAGATAAGAAAAAACAAATTAAATGAAGCGCTTATTTCCAAAAAAGTTTGTAAGAAAGTCTTCCTTGAAAATAATTAACAACAGTAAAAAATATATTTTACCTTGGACTCCGTTCCGCGATGAGTAGTATTTCCCTGCCAGAATCTTCGCGAGAAACCTTTTACGTATCCCGTGACCGACTGTTGGTAGTCAAACCCAGGGTTCCAGCACAAAGAGCCATATCCGAAGACCCAAAGAGGTTTTGTTCGCTCTACAAGCTCCAAATTATTCTGTTCCATTTTTGAAAAAAGATCTTTCTGTTCTGTATTTTTTAAATCTCCGTTGGAATCTTCCATCGTGTTCAATATTTTCTACTTTCAAAAATCACTTTTTAAATGTAAATTGCAGGGTAAAAGCGATGTACGAATGCCGTGTTAGGATTGACTTATCACAGATAACTACACTTTCTTATTCTACTTAGATCATTGTGGGTATTTAGAATACGCGTGTTCAATTAAACTAATACTATAATAATCGAAGCATAAAGAATTCAGAACCACCCATTGCGACGTGCAATTGGAAACTAAAAAAAAAGTTACTTCATTCATACATCACGTCGTTTCATTGACAGTGTCAGTTTGACGTTAGTACGTTCCATTTTATGTACTTACAGAAGCTTGTATAAATATATACTTTACAAAGACAATGTCTGTTTGTATAATAATTATCCTGCAATTCATTTTAATAACTTATGTGTAAGTTATTGAATATAAAACAACTTATTAGACATAATAACTCAAGAAGACGGTTTTTAAAACAAGACGTTCACTAAAGCGAAGAGTAAAATGGAGTGACGTTTTTTTTGAGAGCGGATTATCGACCAATAGTAACGCTTTAATCTCATGATTGGTCCGCAGTGATTTGCTGATGTAATTTTTAAAATTTTTGCCACAGTAAGCTACGGTAAGTTGGTTGACCTTAATTTTTCCCAAAGATTGTATCTATTTCAAGATGTAATCAATGTGTACCATGAAAATTAAGATATAATCTGATTAGGTAGAGTTGTAATTTCTAAATATTATTAATAACTGAGCTCAATCCCAGTAAGTTGTAAGCCACTTTAATTGGTCAACGTTACTTAGTTTCTATCAAGGAAGTTATAGTAAATTCCATGGTTTCTACTTAGTCAGCGGTCACATAAATGTTTGTAATTCGAAAGTTAATAAAGTGTTAATATATTATAATTATTTAATGAAAAAATATACCTACCTTCTTTCTTTTGCACGGACATGGAAAGTCCATTTATTTTTTCATAATCATTGAAAATATTACTAGCAAGTTATAGGTTAGGCCAAGGAACTTGGCCAGCCGAAAGAAAGAGACAGATAGAAAGAAGAAAAGACAGAAGTCGTTTTTAGGTATCGGGGGATCGTGATTGGCTCGGTACCTAAAAAACAAACTTCTGCGCATCTATCTGTCTCTTTTCTGCCTGGCCAAGTTCCTTGGCCTAACCTATAGTAGTCTGAAAATATTCATAACGAAATAATTTGATTATTCTTGTTATGATTGTTTTCGCTGATATACCGACTCTCGACTTTTGAACTAGATATTTACATTCAAAAGTTGTTAGACACCTAGCTACAAAGTAACGATAAGAGTCGCAAAAAAATATCATGGAACTGGAAGCTTTCATATTACAAGTAAAAAGAATTAACACGTACAGACCGCTGCGAGCAACAAAACTATGCAGTCAAAATAAACCCGACACTGCAGCGAAATGTAAATTTAAAAATCTCTTCTGAAATTAACGTACCTACTTTTTATATTTTTTATATTGTTATAACTAGGAAATCGTGTAATTGATTAAACATTTATAAATACAGCTAAAAACGTTCGATATCTTGGGCAGCATTGCTTTCAATACTTTTTTGGGTACTAGCTGCTCAGTATTACAAACCTAAAGAACACGGTGAAGTAATATTTGAAATAAACTAAAAATACTGCAACCTACAAACTTACAAAGTAAATTTCGCTATTTTCGTTATAATTAAAATGACATACCTACATGTCTAGGTGTAATAAACAAATGGCATTGTGAAATTCGTTTTCGCAAATTATGTAAATTCATTGTGTTGTAGACGAGCAGTACTCATGGCAGATGGGCCGTTGCAGGTTGTAGCTCCACTAATTTATCCATGAAACTGAATCCGTTGCGGGTCATCTGCAACGTGCGCATTTCCACACAGAATACTACTAAAAGTTATAGAGTACGGATGTTGGGATATTCCGGAAACTTACTAGTATTTACATTCATTGATGATTCAGTATTTAAATGAGTAGAAGATCGAGGTTTACTAGGCATATAAATATGATTTTTGCAAGAGGGCTGCACATAGGTACATACATAATATTATATAAGCTCTCTCAATATTTAATTAACAAATGCAAAGATTTCTATTATTGTTTGAATTTTATGTTGTAATATTTTGTTTTCTGATACAGAATATAATTCGCATGTGGCTCACGGGCCGCGGGTTGTTCACCTCTGATTTATACATAAATACTGGAAAGAAAAACCTTAGAAGTTACGAGAAAAGACTCGTTCCCGGGTTGTACCTAAGTGGTTGAAGGCATGTTCATAAAATATAATAAAAAATTTTAGACAGCGTTAGTCGTAAAATTAAATTTCAGTCGTTATTTTACTTTCACCATCCAAAGTTGAGCTTTAATGTTAAGTTGACAAATGTTACAAAATGTATGATAAATTAAAACATTTAACGTACACTTACTTATGCTTATTCGATAATAATTTTATTTTATTATATGTACTGAAGATAATTGATACCGCGCACACAGTAACAAAATCAATGAGCGTCATGTTATAACATCGCAACACTTTAGCATTAAGGTTGGAGGAATTAAGCACATAATTAAATACGGCATTACTACAGCTCAGCGTATATTATAACTGCATTATCTGCTTAATATTCATGAGTGACTAACTTCTCCCAAGCGAGACTGGTGACGAATTCTGCGACTTATCCGCCGCATCGAGTTTGCTCCATGAATATGTAGCCGCATGAGAACACGCGGCGTTAATAAGCCTTCTTACAGATGGTTACTTGACTTAAGCACTGCAATAATATCTTTATTTATAAATTTATCTATATTTATATTTTTTATCTATCTATAAAAAAGTTCTTGGCCGGTATGTGGAAGAAAAAGTTACGCACTAAAGATAAAAATGTGTCTGCCTATCACCGTTCAGAAGTTACCTCGTCTAGAACGAACATTGAAGCCATTCTTATCATACATACTCTTTGTCACCAGACATTGAGAAATGTGTAAAATTTGAACGAAAAAATAAATTAGTTTTAGGTTTACTTATAAGATTTGACGTACGTAAACATTGAAAGTTAAATAAAAACTTGTAAAAATGTTGGAACATTATATTTAACTTGTACGAAATTTACTGAAACCCTAATTCGCTGGAAAAACTGGCAAGTTGTTAATGTAAGCAAACAAAAAAAAACTCAAGTATACTTTCTCGCCAATCCATAACGGCACACACGTACCGAGAGTACGAAACTCTCCGTTCTACTTTTCACCTCCGTAAAAAGTTTGGGCTTTGCTAACGGTGAATTTGAACGCTGTCTGTCTAAAACAACAGGCTCCATGACAGTTTGTGACGACGGAGCCATAATAATTCGGGACGTAACATTAAAAATTCCTGCGTTTTTGTTTTCTCAAAAGATCAAGTCTGGGGCTTCTATGGCCAGCGCAGTCGAGCGTTATCGGCTAAATAAAAATCAATATCAGAATTGGTTCCCAGTTTCTTCTTCACAATCCATTTGCGCTAAGAACGTCGTGCTTTCTCAAAAGAATTTCTGCGGTCCTTATTTCGAGATCCTTTAGGGTCATACTTGAAAAACGGAAAACTGCCTTTAGGGCTCCGCTTCCGCCCCTCTGAGAAATGCCCGAGATAAGAGAGACGTTTTGGCGCCATTCATGTTTATGGCAGGGCAAATGGCCCTAGAATACTGCGTACTTATTATAAACAAGTACACACAATATATTCAAAGGGGCTTCGGGCAAAATTGAAAAACGCCTTTGGTCGTCTCCGCATGAATGCATTTTAAATTCAAACTTTATGCGTCCACAAAAGAAACTTAGAACTCGTCGTTTCGCATTTCGAATAAATTACGATATTAAAGATGTAAGATGCGATATTCATACCAATGATGCACAGCGCTATTACTTTAATGTGAATTAATGAGGACTTCACGAATATTATTTAAAATTTTATCTAAGATTGGGCAATAAGTAACAATTGGCACGAAATGGATTTTCTTTGTGATTTGAAATGCAATAAACGGGGAAGTGTCACTTTATTTCACAGAATGTAGTCACCGTAAAATTTTATGGGGATCGTTGGGGAATGGGCATTGTTGGCCATTAGCACCCGGTGCGTAAGCGATGTGTCGCCCTCGCTTCTGAGTCGTTGATTACAATTACCATAGTAATTGGTAGTAATGAATACTTCCTTATTTCCTTTTTTGTCGCCGAAGGAAATTACGCGGCGTTTTTATTACGTTTCGCGTTTATTTTTTACGGGACGGTCTCGAGAGGTTTCGGTGTTCATTTATTATGAAGAAGTGTTAATAAAGTCATAAGATTTCTAAGGGTCTGTACCGACTCTAGAATAAGATTTACCGCATTCATTCTGTTAAAATATTTCTGAGTATAAATACTGTCAGTATTTAATACAGTAAGGTGTGTAACGTGATCAAATTTTATTAGTCATTAATTTAATTAATATCGACTGAAATACATACATACTTACGCCTGATAAACTGCTAATTATTGCATTGATTATAAAAGCAAAGGTTGTTCCTTTTATTTAAAGCAACTTACATGCTTATAAAACAATTTAGATACAATATATAGGGACACGAATCATGCGAATGCAATGCAATTGAATAGACAACAAAGAGCAGAAGAATTTCAATACAACATTTCCAGCGCGTTTTACAATCGCGAGTGCTACTGTTGCTCGAACGATCGAGGTAGGAACGGGTTAGAACTTACACTGACTTTTTTTACTTGCTTTTTACTTCCTTCAAAAGTATGTACAAGACTAACACGGTAATCTTTTTGAGTTAAAATCTTTCAGGAGTAAATATGTATTTTTCGACAGATACCAAATCTAAACTGAATACTTTAATAATACGAGTATCTACCTAATTTGGAAACAGTGTTTGAGTTACGGAATAAAATATTTTAATAGCGGTTGTGTTTCTTAAAAGATTGATTAATTTTACTGTCGTGACCTAAAACATGATTCAATTTCACTCATTCCAGTTTTAAGAAATAAACATACCTAATATTTAAAAATATTTAAAATTACATGTTCCGTGTACTTATGAAGATATGAAACCCGGGACCAAAAATTAACGACTTTTGACCCAAATTAACACATTAACTACCACAATCAAAAAACTACCAGTTAAATAAAAGCGTTTTATAAAATAATGATGATATTAAACAACCAACGGATGTCAGTTACCTAGAAATTACATTGTCAAAAAGTTACAATTCTGTAATATTAATTTGTAATTACTTTACCTACTAAGTTATATTTAAAGATTATGAATAGAACATTATATTATTAAAAATGACCGAAAATCATTGTTATTTCTAACCTAACCTAACCTAACAGGGTTTTTAGTACTCAGATTGAAACTTTAAAAGTAACAGCCTGCAGTAAATAGTAAAGTAATTAGTCAAGTTTTCATTACCACAGTAACCTTGAGTTACTTGCTAAATACAAAACGAATTATTTATTTATTTACATGTAAACAGATGGAGTCTGAAGGAAAAATAGGCAACAATGGGTACGGCAAACATTTATTTTTGCTCATATTTTACACGTATGACAGTCACCAATTAAGTCATCAATTAGTTTTAAGCGGACTCTGAATGTAATATCGAAATAACTGAAATGAAAAATTAAGTTTCGAAAAATATTTTTGGTCCCTGTTCAATATTATTTATTGCTACTTAGGTAAGTTCATTAATATTTTCAAGTTATAACTACAGTGACGCTTTCGTTATTTTATAGTATCTTTTATACATCCATCAGCCTTTGGAAGTTCAGGACTAAAATTATAGCTGGAGATAGATGTCTCCTCATTTACCTACGGCACTCTGAACCCTGAGTCTTCCGAATCAAGCGGATGCCTGACGGCTTCTACTAGTATACCTACCTGCTACCTGCTACATATCAATTGAAACTATCTACTATTTTTAAAAATTACAATAAATTGACTTAAACTGCATATTTATTAATTGGCATTACTAAAATACAATGCTACGTGCGACTTCCCAACACAAAGCAAAATCTAAATACAATTATCTTCTCGGGGCCTAGTTCCTACACTCGTCAGGGTCACGACCAAACAGTGGCGTAGCGTGCCTTGGCGGGGCCCCGTATAAAATGTTTTTGGGGCCCCCGTATAAAAAATTGTTTAGGGGCCCTTATACATAAATATTTTTCACAAAAGAAAAAAATATTGTGAAATATTTATTTATCATAACATAATTTAACCATTTGTATCTAAAATAAAATAAATTAGGGAGTTTTTATATTTTTTTCCTTACACACTTTGGGGGCCCTCGTGGCCCGGGGGCCCCGTATAATTGAT
>DWKA01001651.1:0-12015 GCA_018249155.1 Panoquina ocola ocola | reverse complement strand
ATCGGACCAGTAGTTCCTGAGATTAGCGCGTTCAATCAAACAAACAAACTCTTCAGCTTTATAATATTTGTATAGATGTGTTTAGGTAGGTATATGACTACTCAAAACGTCCATACACCATTATATTCATATTATAGTTATGAATGCGAGAGAGTTATGAATGAATATGAGTTACGAAATATTATTTATTTACAGATATTAAAAGCAATCCCTCTGAAATTATCCTGAAAGCAAGTGGAACGCGTAAAGGTATCTACACACTCGGCTCGCGGCGGAAATGGCGTCTAACCGGATATTGTATCGCGGCTTCATCTCCGGCGCGCTTCCGGTTCCGGTCCCAGCGTGCGTTCCTCGCCTAATTACTTGTCCCACGTATGCGTACCTACATACATACTTCACTTTATGTACGAGTACTATTGACTAGTACTTATATAGTAGATATAGATAACGTAATTAGTAGGTAGTTTGATTATATATTAAGGTCTATATTTAAATTAATAGTGCTGGACGAAATAATTATGAAAAATGTGATAAAATGACAATTTATAAAATTCTTAATGTTATTGACTGATGGAAAAGTACAGCCCGACTGGAGCTAGCAGCTTGAAACCATAATTAAGAGGTTAAGAGATTACACAATATTTATAGATTAGAGATCGCTAAGAAAAAAAATGATAATGATGATTTAAGGGATAAACATGCTCGCCTAATAAAAATTTAATATTTATTTATTTACAGTTGCCAACATTAAATGCTTAACTTAAATTCCACCCGATGGTAAACAATCATAATAAGACTATTAAATGACATCGGTTATCACACAATACATTAACTCGTCCTACAAAGCAATACAAAATGCAATAAACAATGTGCGAACCGCAAGAACACAATAAACAAATGTCCTTTTGACACCCTAAACACCCCAGTCTCCCTGCGGTACCCACAACGGTACAATTAAACATTGGACCTTCTGTAATGTATGTTAACACTTGCCGTTAGTTCGGGACTACAGAAAAAGCATCTGGTGTGTACTTTTATTAGACTATCTGATGTGATCACAATTGAAAATTTGAAACTGATTGCGTTTATGACGTCAACAATTGTATAAACTGCTTAACAATTGATAAGACTGCATAACTTTGTTATTTTAACTTTTATTTGGTTTGTGATAAAATAACTAAAATATATTTAGTTTCCCAGAGTCAAAATACTTTCATTATTTAAAAGTTATCAAATCTCATGTAGTGCCAAGCCTCAGCTCTATAAGAACTGACTCTACACGCTCTACACACAACTATCTGGGAATCGAACCCAGGACCCCTTAAATGGCAGTCCGACATTAACCATTGCGCCACTGAGTCGTCTACTAGATACACATTCATTATAAAACAAATAGGATTGTGATACTCTATATCCGTGTGCGAGGAAGTGTGAATTAGCGCGGTTTATCCCGAGCGTGGCCGGCGCGTGCGCAGTTATCACTTACTTGTTCACTTTTTACTTTGTTCTGTATCCCCCAACTGTCATAAATGACGTTTGCGTGACGTTTCGAATGACAGAGATCATCAACCTATTGATTAGCAGTTTGTTCATGCTGTAAATGTTAATTAATTAAGTATTGTGATATTTTTTCCCATGAATTCCAGTCACGTAGGTATACTATAAAAAAGTGCACTGATAGTAAAAAGCAAATTATTAAACAAATTCTATT
This sequence comes from Panoquina ocola ocola, assembly GCA_018249155.1. Classification (NCBI taxonomy): domain Eukaryota; kingdom Metazoa; phylum Arthropoda; class Insecta; order Lepidoptera; family Hesperiidae; genus Panoquina; species Panoquina ocola. The sequence goes on along the minus strand of DWKA01001651.1, from coordinate 10,304 downwards.
TCTTTAAGCATACGAGTCTTTATTCACTTTTTAAATCTTACTGGAAAATCAAAAGTACAAACTATTCATTCTCTATTTAAATTTGCTTCGTAAATACAAAAAGCAGTAATTGTTCATTTCTTGTATAATTACTAATGATGTAGTTAGTTTTATTATAGGGACCTACTCTAATTACTTCCCGTCTTATCCAATTAGTGTAACCACGTGTTTTAAAGAAAGCAATATACATATTAGGAAATCTGTACTACCACTAGTCTGATTCACTCTTAATGGGACTATTCAGCGGGTTCCATGTCCCAACGAAAAATAAAATATTTTTTATAGACTAAATGGAAAAATGTCTTCAAAAATATTGTGGGATATCATTTTGATAAAGAATTCGATGTGCAATACAATCAAATAAGTCTTATTAGAATTGTTAGCCTTGAGCTACTGCCCTTGTGGATATTATTTAAGGCTATTGATTGTGTCAGGATTTTGAAAATAAGTTTAAGTTTACCTATTCATACTATAAGCTGTGCTATAAGTGTTATTATAAGTGTGTTTGTGCTGATAACTCTTCTCGAAAGGCACCGAAAAAATAAAAGACACTGAAAATTTATGTAAATGACTTTCTACACTGTTCCAAGCAAATAGGTACAGTTAGAACAAATTCATTGTAATGCTAACAAAATATCAACTTAAACACTGTTGGTACCTATTTATTTAGGACCCGCTCACAGGACCGTATCAGAACACATCAACCCTTATCCAGAACGCTGCATCTTACCCCACATCATAATTTGATTTATCGAAATCTCGGGTTACATTGCCACCCTTGATTACAGCTTACACCCTCGCATAAACATCCTTTAATTAAAATAACACACACAAGGCGATTAAAATTAAATTAAGTAGGTGTATTTATTATTGACTATAAATACGATCGCTTTACTATTTTTAATTCATTTATAGTTTTTAATGTGTAACTAAAATAAACGGAGATCTATATCTATACAATGAATATGAGAGTGGATTAATCCTAGACCCCTAAGATGGAACTTATTTGAGAAACTTTTTTTCAACAACAAGGTTGAATAGGATGGCTAAGTGCAGATTGGCAGACGTCCCACACTTTTAAGAAAATTAGAATTCCTAGGTTTTCCTCACAATTTTTCTTGACCAAGATCAGTGATAACTAGGTGGCTACATTCAATAGACACGCGAATCGAAACGAAAAAACAGTTTAACGCCTCGACCTAACTAAAATTCGGTCCACACACCGCTCAGTTTCGCGTGCACTCATTCAAACACAATTACATCTGTTATTTAAAGCTAAACTATCGTTGTCGGTGTCACCCTCCGCCGGCAGGGTTCATTTAACCCCCTCGATCATAAACGCACAATGACGGCTGGTCGAGGGGTGGTCGAGAACTGATTGCACCCATTTAACTGGCAGGCGTTCGCTTTGACAAAACGATTCTTCTTTTGTTTTATCGATCTAAGTTCTTAACCTAGTGTTCCTAGAGAGTGCAGACTTGTGGGATGTAGAGGAATTTGAAGTGATTATTATTAGTCGACTAATATCTAAGTTATGTGACAAACGAATGGAGCGCCCTTTTGGTTTTTGCTCTATTGCATTTCACCCTGTATATTTTGCAACAAAGATTTGGTCACTCATATTATTATTTCGTTGCGTTATATTTTTTATTGTTGGATATTAAATTTGATTTAAAGTTCTCATATTGTTTTGATTTTGTTTTGTTTGTTGTGATGCGTTAGATGTATTTTTTATTATGTTTTAGTGTTAAAATTATAAAAAGAAAAATATTAAAATGAATCCAATTCACAGTAGTGTATTTAACTGTAAATGTTGCACAATTATTATATTATTATCGAGAAGAATTAATATTTATTAATAGTCATCCGAAACTACCCTAACTTCAATGCCGTAGTAAAAAAGTGTAAAAGGAAACTTTCACTATTTTTGCTATCGGTATATCCACCTTTTGCGAATGACGTCACGTTTACATTAGTCTAATTAACATTATTGATGAATTATTTTATATAGAAATCAACGCGTAACGACCGGTGATGATTCAACCACTGTGAAGTTACAAGAATCTTGTACAGGTGGTTTATTACAAACGGCAAGTTGATCTGTGAGATCTGAATACCAACTTTAATTTTTAAAATAAAATTAAAGGATTGTCTGAAAAATTGGTATTGTATGTCTTCAAATTAAATTATATAATAAATAGGTAATTTTTATTCAAATTGAAAAATAGTTATTTCGTAAAAAAATTAAAAAGTTTGGCCTTAGGTACGTATCTAGATTTGGCTACGGCTTTGAACATTTCAAGGGTTGTTAATGCACAATACACCACCGCGACAAAAACCGTGAATAATTTACAATAACGTTATATTGTTAAAAAGTCTACAAAAGTTGTAAGACACCTTAATCTCTACGCTAGGCAGGCAGGCAGCGAAAATTTCATAAATCAATCAAAGTTTGGAACAAAGATCATAATTCCCACGCAACGACTCTTCTAGAAAACTTAAATTACTCTTTTTCCGCATTACGAGTGCGAAAAATCTTCTTGACGGGCTGAGAAATTGATGGTGTCGAAAAAACCGGCAAGTCGAAATCCGGCAACTTTTTACGTCATCCGAGTTTCACTTAAAGAAGTTTTTACATCCATTTGGAAGTCGCTCCTATACGACAAGCTGACAAATTTTAATGAACCCCCGGGACCGTTAATGTCTGCGCGCTGCGTAATGGGAAAACTTGAGCCTCCACCCCGCTGGGCCCGTTCGAGATTTTTGTCTTATATCTATGTATTATACATTTGCACATTGTATCCGCGACATATTCGTCGAACTCGCAACAAAACAACTTTAAGCTTCGGATAAAGTATTGTTTCATATTGATTGTGGGAAATTAAACCGCCTAATGTTTTATCGTCGTTCCCAGGGCGCAATTTAAACTCGTAACAGTCGACACAGTCGTAACAGTATACGACATGCGACAATAAAAAGTGCAATGTTTTCGCCGTGTGCCGTTCGAACTCTTTCATCGAATTAACTCGTCGTGGTGTAGGTTACATTATAAATTTCAACCTCCACTATGGTTTGAATGACCAGCGAAAAAATTGGGGGCCACATGATTGTGAATTAAACGGCTAACCCCCGTTTAGGGCGGCGTCGGCGTCATCCATCATACGCTTTACATATGTTTGAATAAAACTCGTGGGAAAAGGATTTCCTCTCAGAAGTCAAAGCGGCATTCTGCAATAACGTAGGGTGGCCATGCTAACTTCGGATATTTTGGGGCCTATTCGTCTTCATGCAATACAAAGTTTTATATTATTCTGTGTGAAAAGTATTGTGAAAAATTATTGCATTGCATACAATCAAAAATATAAATTATTTGTTATTATAAAAAACACTATAGTGATTGCTATAGGTTATAAATTATCGTTATTTTAAATTTCTGACTCCATACTGAATATCATAATGCAAAACCCGCACTATGTTAGATCATACCTATTTATAATTGTGTTCACCTAAAATTTAGATCCTACTTAGAGAGTCATCAAACAAAAATGAAATTATCTAACCAGAACACAACGAAATATTTCGTTGCTGATTTAAGCTTCACGGAAAGCAAAATAATACCAGAAAGTATTAAGGTTTTCAATTGTAATATAATCTTTACTCGAAGCCTTGTTAAGTAGCGAGTGATATTTAAAGTGACTACAGTAACCACTATACGTACAAGTATTACAAAATATTACTCTTTACTATTTCGTACGTGGGATATTTATCCCTCGTAACAGCTCAGTATGCAGCACCTACATACAAATAGCGGATTAGGGCAGTTTAGCAAACAAGGCGTCGCCGGCGTGTGCCGTCGCCCTTACAGCTAATGTTGTATTAATGTCCATTAGAGCCGAGCATTGTTCTGTAAGAGCGACGATTTATTCAGATTTATTCGGCTAATGTGACTCTCTAAGCCGAAGGTTTTCGCACCGAGCATTGCGTCAAGTGCCCATTGTCATAGTCTTAACAAGTTTTGACACGATATTGATCCTAGTAATGAATCTCCTTAGTTCATAATTTGTTATAGCTCATTCAATTATTTTGTATTTTACTTGAAGTACTCATAAATGTACGTAACTCAAATGATATTTTAAATAAGTATTTTTAAGTGTCATCTATAATTATCGTCTGAAATTAAGACAACATTCAGAATTTAAAGTTTTCACAGTTAGAAATGTGTGTTCATTTGATTACAGGCAAGGCATTCAGTATCTGTACATCTGTACTTATTTATTATACTTAATGACAATGTCTCCTCACATACAACAGTAGGTATACCCTCACGGTCTCACTTACCACGGTAACGTAACAATCACAGGTACCAACGCACCGCTTAAACGCGCGATTTTAAACTTGAATTCGAAAAGTCGTTAAATATAGAGTACCTACTATGTAAATATTTTTGTAAGTACCTGCATGGAAAATTTAATTGTTTTAATACACAGCCACGTTATAAATCAAGATATATTCCTGCAAGTGCCCACATTACCAATGCAGTAACTAAAGCATCATGCAACAACTTAACCTTGCAACGTTACCAAGGTCGCAGAAATTGATGGGCGGCTGGTAGACGCGATAAGTTATCAGGTCCCGGAACACGTGTCGACAGCCCCTACGGCGTTGATAGAAAGCTACTATGTATTACTGCCATTGCGGTGTTTTATGGGACATTAAGATAGTGCCTACTGTTATTACCTCCTAGTAACCTTTATATGGTTGGTCGGTTAATTCGATCAGGATTGAATTGGTTCGTATAGGTCTATACCTATAAGCATAATAATATAATCCAATGGATTATATAGGACATAGATGGACAAGAATTTTGGTCACCTGACGACCATTGAAGAAAATGCCCGATTTCTTTTTATTCTAATTTTCTTCGAAATCTTATGTAATTGTACCTATTATTTCGATATTAACTGCCCTATATAATTATTTTAAGGTGGCCACGCTTCATGCTTGACTAAGATAAAATTACGAAAAATTCTTAAGAGTGATTGTGTCATTTGTATATTTCAATGTTTTCCTTCTTTGATAAATATTATTCATAGTTAAAAAAATACGTCCAAAGTTCGGATTTAGATCCCCGGTAAAGAACTTAAACCTTTAAAAATGTTATGCGGGATTCTTGCGGCACTAAAACCCACCCCGGTGACCTTCATCGGCGCTATGTGGAGTACTCTGGGATCTGCATCTCCGGGGAGAAGCAATGCAACCGAAGTCATCCATCCGATGTGGGACTAATGTCCCACAATGATTCTCCCCATTTGCGACGTTACGCGGCTACACATACCGTCGTCCTTAGTCCTTACCCGGGTTGCTGGTGTGGACGGGTCGAGCTCACACTCTAGCCGCCTGCACCCTCAAAAGCCCCTTTTAGTGGCCTCTTACGACAGGCATGCAATCCCGTAGCTCGTATTCTGATCTTGAGATACAGAGTCGAAAATACTATTTACCTACTAATCTGCAAACATAGCTTTCGGATTAAGAAAGAAATTGATTAGTTAATGTCATATCACATTTTATTCGTCACAGCGGACGCGAGAATCCACAAAGCAATCTCATTACCGACGTTTCACTTTACACTTCCTGCGTTACTGCGTATTCGCGTGCAATCTGTAGTGTGCAAATCCGTTAATCTTATTTGGCGGGTAGTCGGAGCGCACGTGGCGCCACGTGGCTCCAAATCGAACTAATCTCGGGACCGTACGCGCCAACGTTGGGCGGAGCGCGTGCGCTACACCGATAACGCCAAGAAACGCTATTCATTCCCGCTCTTTTGTTGCGAACAATCACATATTTATTTATGATATTAGCTACAACCTGCCCGCCACCCTTGCGTAGTGTGTTAATACGATCGCTTTAAGAGTTACGTGGAGCGACTCCGCTCCTGATAAGGGAAAAGATAAATCAACCACTAAGTGCAGTATCAAACATAAATACACTTTGATTTGAAATAAAATGCTTTGGCAGTAGTGCTACCGATTTAAATAAGCAATAGTTTAACTTTTAGACATGGTTAATAAATACGAGTAGACTATACTCCGATTAAGCTACTTTCGATTTGTAGTTACATATTTATATAATAATTATTTTGGTAATACATAGGTACTATTTTAACTTTATCTTTTTATTGTACACCCAGAACATAACAAAATCAATCTATAGTTATACATAGATAGGTACCGTAGGCACCATAGAAAACAGAGAAGGTACCTTCTCCGTTTTCTATGGTAGGCACCTACATTAGTTTTTAAAATGTATTTGCATAACTTTAAATTTTGAATGTAAGTTCCAGTTTATCGAGTCCAACTTCCCAAATCTATTTAGTATGTAATGCAACTCAGTAGATATCTGTCTCTTGACGCTTTTACTAACCAAACAAACTATTCAAGATCTGTTTTGCAACATAATGTCGGACTATAGAATTTATCGGATGATAATAAATTAAAGTAGATACTTAAATATTTAATATTTTTAACCCTCTTTTTCTGATTTTTTTGAAAAAAGTACCTTGTAGCAACAACCGTGTGTATTGTGTGTGTACCTCACAAATGATAAATCAAAGAATCTATTTGAAGAGCAAATCAGACTACAAAATTATGATTTGCCGAAATTTTTATGTAAAATCAATAATATAGCATATAGGGGTTGCAGGATTAGACCAGAGCCAGATTACCGCGTATAACTTGAATATATACATTTTGACAAATATTAAATTTATAACTAAAGCCAATTTCATTAACACAATTTTAGATATATAGCCGACGGCTTAACGATAACAATAATTTTATACCGGAAATAAAAAATAACTATTTTAAGTTTGGCTGATTATTCTTGTCTCTTTTGCCAAATATTATATTTAAAAATAAGTCTATGACATCATGTTTTTGACGTTTTGCTTTGACAATTTAAACCTACATTGACAGTTGACAACTTGACAGTTAAATTGTTGATGTTGAAACTGTTGAAAGGTTGAAACAGGGTTTGATTTCCAAATAATTCATTTCATATCGTATTTCAATTTACTGTTTGTTTTCGTTGTGAAAACGATTGTAACGACGTGTCTTAACGTTGTTTTATTCGGCGGGTGAAAATGGTTGAAGAGGACGAATATGCATGTGTAAACAAAACACAGCTCAAAATAAAAGATAATTCTGGAATAAAAAAGAAAAAGAAGAAGAAGGCAAGCAAAGAAAAAGAGAAGGTCCTCGAACAGGAGGTAAAACAGCAAATCAAACAACAAACAAGTCACGAAAAGATCACAAAAACCAAAGCAGAATTAGCTTTTCAAAAGATGCAAGAGAAAATGGTAAGTAGTGGTGTCATGTAAATGTGTTTTACTTTTATACATACTGACGAGGTAATCTCAAAATTATTCTAAAAAAATCATTGTAGAAGTTTTAATAAAAATTACGAATATGGTCAATTCCAACATTATGTTTAATAATAATTAAGAGTTGATAATGACTGCACTAACCCTACAGAAAATTGTATTTGCCAAGCTTGTAGTGCTTGATTAATATCCAATAGGCTCAGTAGCATCTTACTTTTGAAAAGACAATACATATTACTGATATCTATTGATGATGCTCACCAGCTGATATCCAATGTTTATATTTTAACTAATTACATGAAAATACCTTAAGAATGTATATAGATGCTAATGTTGGCTAGTAACAATTATTCCATATCAAAATTTGGTTATAGATTTAAAATATCCTTTGATTATTTCAGCAAAAGCAAAGGATCCAGCAGAAAGCAGAAATGACTCATAAACAGAGAGTGGAAAAATTCAACCAACATCTGGACAGCTTGACGGAACACTTTGATATACCTAAAGTATCATGGACTAAGTAAATGGGCTAATATATATGCTGAAACTATTAATTGTATTGATTATGTTGACTGTGGCCTAACATCAATCATAGTGTCACTATATAGAGCTCACTCATAAATTGGTTTAGAAACCAAGTGTCTTACAGATCCATGTTTGAAACTGCACAGCTGAATAAACATGAATTTTTTTAAGGCCACAGTCTGTTAATGTAAAAATATGACCGAATTATTTAATAAATCATTAAATTTTAACATGATACTAATAACTGTTTTCTTTATTCACTTTACACAATATATTTTTCAAAGTGGCAATTGTGAAAATGCCCTCTTTTATTTTTAAATGTTTTATCAATTATTTGAAACTAGTTTTATGATGAACTTCAGATGCATTCATTTATTTTGGAGTCAAACTGATGGAATAAACAAAATTACTGGATTTTAAACTAAACAAACTGAATAATACAAGGTCACAACTTGGATATAGTCAAATCACACAATTATATTTTTCATTTATAATATTACTGCCTAAAGAACTTGATATAAATCTATTTTAACAATATTGAATAAATATTTTTAATTTTATCATTAATGTATGTTTGTTTGAAAACTAATAGTTTACTTTTAAAAATATTATGCCGTTATAATATTGTCACAGGGAAAAAAATAAAATAATTTGGTAACTGTTTGTTGTATAATTTTGTATTCAAAAATAAAAAGAAACCCAAAATGTAGAAACTCTTTCATTTTAAAATACAATGTATGGACGGACAATATTCACCAGTATGGTTATCTCACTATACATTATACATAAATACATATTATATTCAGAATTTTATTACTACCACATGTTTACTGGAATAAAATATTTCCACAGAAAATAAAATGTTACAATTAATAATTGTATGGACGGAAGAAAATCACAAATATTATCAAGCTATAGATAACTTGAAAGCAAATAAACGTATATGGAAATACATTAATACTATTAGTAATTTGTTTATTTTACACTTTAAAATAAAATGTTACAATTCCATGGACGGTCACAGATCACTCGTAGTTATTAGTAAAAGTAAAATTACATGTACACAGTATACAGCAATAGTATACACTTACTGTTATTACATTTAAATTAAGAAATAATAAAATGCAATATAAAACATATTAAAGTATTAAACATAGACGGAGTCCGCATAAATAAAAATAGTAAAAATTATAATATAAAATCTTTTCAGTGCGTTCAGTCAAAATATGTCTAGTAAAATGGTAAAACAAGAATAGTATGGAATGTTTTTTAAATAGAATAAGTAAGACCTAATAGTCACAGTACAGTATTATATAACAGATATTAGTAGAAAATATATTTGTTTGTATTTATGTATCTAAAAGATAACAGGATATATAGAGGTACAAACAGAAAGTTAACTAACAACATTATCTGTAACATAATATATAAGTTTTGTTGATTACTAATTAGAAGTCAGATATGTCTTATGCACTTATATAGATATAACTTAAATATTAATACAAATATTATATAATTGAAGTCATTAAAACTAAAGTACTTATATTATAAAACAGTCAATGTTTGCTAAGAGAGAAATTACAATTAAAGAAAGCAGTTGCACTGATTGCTTTACATACCAAATGCCAAGGTTTGCTGTCATGGCATCAATAAAAATGTATATGAAACATTATGGCACACTAAACTAGGTGCCATTCAATAATTTTCGCACTTATTATCTAACCCAATTAAGTCTTTGTTTTTAAGTAATATACAATGAGGTATAAATCTAGTGTTCTACTGAGATTCCTAAGTGCTTACATTCTTGCTACATTGACTCCGATACACTAATGTAATAGAGGTATTAAAGCTACGATTAGCACTGTTGAACTTACAACTACGTTGGTGGCACCACTGCCTCTCCAAAAGGAGTAACTGAATGTAAACAATCTGATATAGTTTTCTTTAGTGGCCCAAGGGTCGCTTCCATCATCAAAGTGCATAGGACATTGGTCCCGTTCTCTCTCATATTCTTCCATCTCTACAGCGACTGCGGCTCCCTCTGTGTAGTTCCACGATGTCACGTCTTGTTTCAAGTCACAGTATGGTCCCAAGGCTTGAGACATTAGTACCCTAGAAGGAAATTTTCCGTTTTATAATAATATTGGTGAGTCTTCATAGATAACATAGGTCAACAAAAATTTTTATTTTTTTTGAGTCTCTTATTTAGTGAATATATTCTGATTATATAAGTCGAGAAGTAACCAGGACCGCCATTAAAAAAAAATAAAGTTTGCTTTTGTACATAATACAATGAGAACATGATGGGTGACTCCATATGGGGCCTCATACGGGAGAGTTCAGACAATTATACTAGAAAGAC
>DWKA01001650.1:0-12016 GCA_018249155.1 Panoquina ocola ocola | reverse complement strand
CAGTCAGTCAGTCAGTCAGTCACCTTTGAGTTTTATATATTTAGATTATTAACTTATAGGCTTATTATACGTTCCTTTTATCTGCTTCAGGAGATAGAGCCGAATGAGTAGGTACCTACTGATACCTTAGGGTCAATATTCCATCGGTTAGTTCAACTTTTTAAAATGCTTCCAAAGACCTGTGTCCAAGGATCATTAAGTTGATTAAGAAGGCTTTGGTCACTGGTCAAGAATAATACTGGTCAATGAGAATATATTAAGTATTCATTCCACATTAAAATGTATGTACCAACGTTAAAAAAACATTACGTCCCAAATACAAGATTTAATTTGCATTTTCAATAGATGCTAGGTATTGAATTACTAAACATTGACATTATTAAGTACAAATAATAAACAATTTGTCCAACCGCTTTAGAAAACGAAAACTTTCCTTTACAAACGTCCGAACAAAAGTTCATGTTGCGGCGAAATCGCCATTGGCTTTGAGCGAAATTCTATTTGTTGATAATGTTTTGAATAGTTGTTGAAAAAATTCTTTTGAAATAATACAAATGTGCGCGCGGAGTCCAACATCTGTCGCTTGAGGGCGGGTTGAAATCCATTTGTGTATTAATGACGTTTTCGTGTTACGGTTTCATAATTTTTGCATACAAAAGCGATATTACCTTTCGATTGGCTCTATAAGTTATCGGTGATTCGTTTTATGAATTTGTATGCATGAATTAATTACCGAAATAATTTTGATTTATCTGATGGCAAATAGGACATCATTATAATAACAAATTTCTATAATTTTGCTCTGATATCGAGATGATGTAAACGATAAACATGATAAAGCTAACCTTTTTTAATTTTGAGAAACCTGTGATGAGATATAATTGCTTAACCTTAAAAATAATAATATGAATTATATTTTTCTCATCTTATTTTTAAATATTTTATTTTAATAAATATTGGTATAGAATAGACTGAATGATTTAAAGATAATGCCACTGAAAATACTTGAGATTAAAAAAACAATAATATGGCAGTAGGTATTAATTGATAATGAAATAATTTTATATTTTTATAGTAATTTTACTATTGGCAAGAAAGACACGCGCTAACCTTTTTTAATACTATATTATTATATTTTTATAATTATAAAAAAACAGTGGCACAAGAACCCATAGATATTAATAGCAACCTGCTTTCAACACACAGATCCATAAAAACTAGCCAACAAACCTGACCGAATCTTGGCTGAATAAAACATTACCAGCATATGGTAACCGAAAAGGGATTCAACGAAAAAAATACATTCACACAGAAATTTATAACACGTCAAATCTTCAGAGAAATGGTTTCCTCTAGATAGAGACGTTATTTTTATTACAAGTATATACAATTAATCGTGCAGTCTCTACCGCATCTGCCGCTTCTATTGTCCCTTTTTTTCCCTCAAACATCACCCATGGTCCTACTCCGACGGGATCCGTTCAAATAATAATGTAAAGTGACCTTGCCTATCGGATTTTCTCATTAAAATTCATGTTATCGATACTATGTTTATCGATAATTATTCGAGTATCTAATTCCGAGATACTTCGTGTACCACTCACGCCTGCCACGTACCCGTGTTACCGATACCGATCATAGTAAACCACTGATAATGAACGTCTCGAAAGCGAATGCTTATATTACATTTCAATTACCATATAAAATCTATCTACAAGAGCCACGATCGAACGCAACTCTGCTCCGATAATAATCTAATCAGAGATCATTCAATAACTTTTATTTCAAGCCTCGATCCGATCAAAGTTTTATGCCAAGCAATAAAGAGTCCAATGAGCCATGAAAAAAGCCTAAAGTGCCACGAACGAATCCCACAGACTCCAAACGGAATTTTACAAATTATCTCATAGGGAACAGTTGCGACTATTTCCATCATGTCATGTGGAAACCGAAGCGAACAATTGAATTTCAAGCTTAATTTCGTTCTAATGGAGTCGGTTTCTGGTTGACGTGGTTTTGATTTGAGTGACATTTTTGTTTTAAAACGTAAAGTTGTAGACGTCAATGAATACAAGTAATCAAGAATTGAAATGCAGGATGTTCTTGCTGGAGAGTTTTATACAGCCGATGTTCGAGAACTCGCCGTACGAAAAAATAAATCAGGATACATTGCGACTGTTACGTGCTCGGCGGTGTGTTGCCTTTTTTGTTTTGTTCGTTAACAAAATAAAATCTCGGTCTTTTGAATCATCTACCACTATTGTTTAGAACAAATTAAAAACATTTTTCACATCCACCAATCCAAATACAGACATTGTTTCACCGATTAATTCTTTCCCCCGATAGCCATAAAACGTTTAAAGAACTTTACAACTTAATTACGTACATATGTTAAAGCAGACAGACTGACGTGATTTATAATGAAGCTTTGTGCCACAATAAATCGTAGCAGCGACAGTAAAGTAAGGTAAGTTTTGCGGGACGGCAGAAAAAACGACTGAAGAAAACAAAGCGCATAATGAATTAACACAAGATAATGAGCCGTCGATTTGGGTTCGGGGATCACGGACACCTGCGAGGAAACCGAAATGTCTTCATTAAAAATGAAAGAGAGAACAGGTGCTTTAAGATTATGGAGCTGGAGTCAATAAACCGCTAGTTAAACGAATACTGCAATAAAGTCGGTTCATGTATAATGACTTTATTAATTTATTGCGTCCTTTTTCTGTATATATGATGATTGTTTATTATACTTTTAATGGCAATATAGAACTAAAGTATATACATTTTATAATATTAATGTATTTACAACCTGTATATTACACTGTACACTGTGTAGAGTGTTGTCTTCGTAATACTTATTATTCTGTAATCCGTAATTAATTCAAATAAAACTGCCTTGTAGGATACTGTCAAGTTAATCTACTCTTTTAGTAAATCGCTGACTCCTAATGTCAAGTCAAACACAAAAATCTGGGGCCCTAATTTTCCAAGGACGGCGTTTACAAAACCCGTCTCTAATTACACCGTCTTTTTAACTTGCACTATTTACGAAGTCACGATCCCGGTAATTGTTTCGCTGGGCCGTTGACAGGCACCCCGGGCCGCAACGATTGGCGGGAATCTCGCAAGATGGCGGACGACCTCGCCTGACCCATCCGTCAAGCGAGGAGAAACATCTGTTTTAACATGTCCGACTGGCAGCTAATAAACGCATTTTTGAATTTGGTTCGAAGAAAAAGATTTGCGTTGACAACTGGGGGTTGGATTTATTGGTTACGGTTTTGTGTTTGGAATGGAAAGTAGTTTAAGATGATTTATATTACGTTAATCTTACTTGTCGTCAAGGTTATAAACAAAAAACTCGTTCTCATAATATTCTGTTGAAGGTATTACGTACTTTTTCAAGTTTCTAAATAGTCCCAACAGTTTTGTATGGTTTAAATTGTCAAACATGAATTAGATAAGTAATAAATTCAAAAAAAGGTAACAAAAAAATAGATAACACATGAACGAAAAGGTGTGAAAAATGTCTGTATATTTTAATTTATGTAAGTAAAATCTCAAAAAATATATGGACATATTATTATCGAGCATACTCGAGATCACAATAGCGATCGTTGCGTGTATGCACCAACAAAACTGAACACCCAATGACTGAACTTTTAAAATAAATGCCAAAGATTAAACTCGGCGCCTGAGGCACGCAATTTCCGTTTTGCTACCGAAATACACCGAGAAATGTACTGGTAAATATTTAGTGCAACATAATACATCAATCCTTGTTACGATTTTACGTTAGGTGCTCTTATTGTCGACAGTTTCAAATATAGGTACCAACCTAGTATTTAATTTAATCTATTGGTTAAAACCGAATGAAAGTCCGAATAGTACGTTTTGAGATATATATGTCCATGCAGATAGAGATCTTGGATGCGGTGATAACAATCCAATAGACGAAAACTTACTAATTAACTTTGTATCATACGTACTTTCAAATAATCCTAATTCGTTTCACGTTTTAAAAAATAACAGAATATTGGAAAAGTATTACCAGTATTAATACTTATTTTACTTTGAAAGGAAGCATCATCAGAGTAAGTTGACTGTACTCGATAATGTTGTAGAGTATTGACATACTTTTAAAATGAGCTAAGAATTTCTTGAGCCAAAGACACGAAGCCCTGTTAAGATACATAAAAGTAAAAGGAAGAATAACGATCGTAATAACGCCACAAAGAGTGTCTTTGATGACAAAAAGGATAGCGTGTTTTCGCGACCGAGCTTTATATCGAAAGGCAGAAAAATTGCAAGATTTTCCTCTTTTGTTTCAAAAATTAAAACAGTATCTTTTCATTCATTAGTTTATAACACGATTCTTTCACCCTTAGCTCTAACATTTTTTTCAGATTCCACACAATATTCTTTTGAGATATGGTTTTTTTTACCGCACTTGTCTGTGGAACAAAGTTTCTGCATCAGAGTTTCAACTGCGCCATGACACATGGTCCTTCAAGAAGCATGTCTATCACTTTGTTCAGTTGGCAAAGTGTTGTTGACACCTTTGGTGTGATTAATGTCATCAGATAGATCGTTTGCTCACTTGTCTGCTTACAGCATAAAGAACATGTGATACAGATAGAATATTGCGTTAATTTCTGAGAAAGATTGCTAACAATTTGCTTAGTTTCTAAAACCGCAATCTTGGTATTTACAAGTTCATTGACCAATCCGAGTTTTAACCTTTCGTGGAATAACATTTAAAAACATTGTAAATTGTTAAAGTTTATTATAGTTGATGTTAATACTGTTTAAAATGTCATTAGTCCGTTCATTATATTCCTTTGTATTAGGATTATTACAATAAAGGTAATATAAATGATTAATGTAATTTTCAATGATAAAGTTTGAAAGCTATCGCAAATCTCACGTCATATTACTGTCAAACAAAATTAAAATCACATCACCTGTTAATACAGCCTTGTCACTGTTACTATTACAGTATTTTATAGCAACCACTACACACACGCAAGTAGCAGCACGAATTTATGGCAATTGAGCGAAAATAAAATACTTTAAAACGCCAACTTTACGACCGTCGCTTGCTTATTTTCTGCACGTGAAATTGCGTTGTAATATTTTTCAATCGCGTATTTTACGGTCGACGTTAAAAACTATTTGTTCAACAAACCTTTTTAATGACGTCATCCGAAGAATTACGACAGAATCTGAAACAAGAAAAAAGTTTATTAAAGTTTTATTATGCAAAGTAATAAAAAAAGAAAAAGCACTGTCATTCAATTTAAAATAGGAACATTAAATTCAAAGTAGAAACGTCAATATCTAGAAAGGTAAGGTAAATAAAGCATAATGTAGCTAACAATATCTTAGCTAGGTTCTCCAGACTTACGTCTAATAACGTTAAATGTTAAGGTTCAATCAAAATAGTGACAAGATGTATTAGTTCTTTTTTATCACCAAAAAAATCATTACGACTTGCGGTAAAAACACCATATATAATGGTTCCACTTTCAATCCCTTCACACGTTATATCTTATACCTGGAAAATGGGTTCATCTCAACCAATTTCTAAAGTCATATCGTCTCAGTCATCACTACAGGATTTACATACTTCCATCTCGCTCCATCTTAGAACTTTATGCGGTCGAGATCTGGGCAAACAACATACGCTCTGAATTAAGCAATTATGGTTAATTTCGAAACTCCCCATGGCCAAGTCGTGTCGGGGAATGTGTTATTTTGTATCGTAATTTGTGAGAAGGCATCCGCTTGAGCAGCTGTAAATTATATACTGAATATAGGTAATTTTTAAGTGGTGAGTTAGTACTACCGTAGGCGTTACGCTTAATAATTTTCGAGTGCGTCAAATAAACATTAGATGTTAGAGACCGAGAAGATCTTACTAGGCTTACTCATAACTCGTTAATATTATAAATCTGAAAGTTTGTATGTTTGTGTGTTTTCATGCAAAAATGGATTAACGAATTTAGATGAAATTTGGAACATGAATCTATACTAATATTATAAAGCTGAAGAGTTTGTTTGATTGAACGCGCTAATCTCAGGAACTATTGGTCCGATTTGAAAAAATCTTTCAGCGTTAGATAGCCCGTTTATCGAGGAAGGCTATAGGCTATATACCTAACATCACGCTAAGACGAATAGGAGATTTTTTTCCCAAAGCGAAGCGAGGGCGGTCCACTAGTGGTTAATAGCCTGGAATTACACATGAGATACCTTTTATCCCGATGATCCTGATAATATGATATGAAAAACGTAGGATATACGAATAATAACTAATAATATTCATATTAACACCTTAATAACTCACTAAAATCCCTTCCACTGTCCTATTCAAAGGATGTCAAAGGCTTTCATCGGCGACACGGGATGGTAGCACTCTATCAGTTGGTGATACTTTATTCTATCAAGAAATACCAGTAGGATTAAAATATAAGCGTCACTCATTATCCAATGATTTACTGAGATAAAATTCTGTAGAATCTGGAATACTTTATTTTCAAAATAATTCTATAATTTGCTATGCTCAAAAGGTCTTATTTAGTATTAACTTTTAAGCCAATGTAAACTAAAAATCATGTTTCTGATAGAGTATACACTGATGAAATACAATTTCAAACGTATATAGAGGAATACATTTTGTCGAACCTTAAAAAAGTTGTCAATTGATATTATAAGGATCTGCGTGACAGTTATTATTAGAAAATATCTTTAAACAGTAGTTTATAATGTAAATATTGAATAATTATTATAATATACTACTCAAAACAAAATAAGGGCCACCTCGAATTTGTCTCTATTTTGGTCTTAACAAATTTTTTTTAAGTGAAGTTTTACAGTGACGATAGACAAGTATGGAATCTTTACCATTATTGTCACTGTATAACTTCACTTTATATAAATATAATTTATTATGATATTATCTATCAAACAATTACAATTACCTATATTAATTGTTATTAAATATTGATAGACATGTTAGATTTACAATTTTAAGACGTGTTTATTTTTTAAAACGATTGAAAACTGCGCGTGCTACGTATTGCATTCATCACAACCGAATGCATTTGGCGCAACATCATTCTCATAGAAACGTCAAATCGAATCAAATTTGAAAAACGAATTCTCTCGTTGATTCCCTAAAGAATAAATGACCGTTGGATTCCAAATTTAAAATCATAACGACAGTGTGATTAATATTCTTGGCGCTTGAATGACACTCACGTCAGCGGGCTGTAATATGATTGGACGTTTCTATATAAATTAAAACACCGGGTGGAGCCTATTGCTATAATTAAAAAGCGTAGATTACTATCGCCTCACCAACCAGCCAGGTTTCCGGCGAGTAATTGTTAATAGGGCATTTTAATGAATAAATAACATTGTTTTCCTGTGAAAGAACGCGGTCAGAGGGGTGATTATATTTAAAATTTATTTCGTTGAAAAGAAAACAATGGATTTTTCTTAAGGCTGGTTGAGCGGACAAAATTATAATTTATGAATAAATGCTTACATGAAGTTATTGTTATTTTAAGAGTCTCCTCCAGATCGCTTGATCGTTAAAGGTTACTTGGAGATTATTATTAAGACATTAAAGGAATTAATTTGCATGTTTTAAAATATTTTATAAAGTAATACAGTTCTGATCTGAGATCAAACGATATTTAAGTGACTGCAAATCATTACATAATATAAAACAAAGTCGCTTTTATTATAACCTATAAAATATGTATTAGCAATGAATGTCCGACCAACTTAGGAGTAAGCCATTTTAATGCGAAGTAGAAGGTCTTCAATCTATAGGACTAGTGTCATTACTAGAAATCGCTAATATCTAATGCCTTACTATACTAAAGTTCCTATATTATCATAATAACTATGTGAAGAATCACAACAACCAACCTCGTTGGAATGATTGATATGTTTGGGTAAATCTTCATGTTATGCAACATCAAAAGAACTTGACTTCCAGCCAGAATTTTTGTTGTTCTTGCATCCATCTGAGGTAATTGAGTTAAGAGAATAATGGCAAAAACTTATTTTTTTAATACTGCATTGAAGAGATCTTTCGAGGAAATAATTATCTTATACAGCTTCTTGGATAAGAGAAGTAAATTAAGCGATTTTATAGATGTATGCAGCTTATTCGTAAGCTATTTAATATCTACATTAGACTGTTTTAAATTCCTTGGAATATCTACTAAGTTTAAGATATCAATCTCAATTGATATATTAGGTAGTAACAGCGCTCTCTAATACTAAGCTAAATTTTAAACAAGCTTCTTAAACTGTTTTGCTTTATTTAAAGATCTTCAATAGATAGCAGCAAAACTATAAGTTTCTAATAATACACGAAACTGATATATTCTGAAAATGAAGTGACAAATTGATTTCACGATCCAAAAAAAAACAACTTCATTATTTTAACAGTTACGTAAAATGAATTCCATATAGGTAATTGTGGCTCTAATTAAATTTCCATCTCGACTTAATAAATCTACTTGAACATAATGCAGTGACGCCCGTTGATTAAACTGATTTATGTACCTTTATACAGGGTGTCATAACTATGAAATGCAATCCGGTAATACAACACCCATGTCACAGCACGCCTTATCAAGTCGTGTTGAATTATTGCAGTTGAGTTGTCACTGTTTAGTTACCTACAACGCTATGAGTTAAGTCGAAGTGAAACTAATTTCAACTGGCGTTAAGCTCTTGAGACGTTTGCTTCTATACAACTTTCCGCTGAAGAATACATTATCTAATGTTATCAATACAATAACAAGGGTTTCTCTTGGGTTATATTTTGATAATGATCAACACGTAGATCTTAGGCACAATTATCAACTTAGTAACTGAAATTTGAAAATAAGTTAATTAGCTAACTTGGTATTGATAATAACATAAGCAATGTAGGTAAATTAATATAACAAGCACATTATAGATTATGTGACAGTTGAAAGATAATCGATGAAACCGAATTTAAATGGAAAAGCAGTAAAAACCTAGAACCTATCGGTGTCAATCAAGTGAGACATATATTGATAAAAGATCGTCAAAGGCAAATATTTAATTACAAACTATTTTATGACAATGAATTATAACGTGAATACAATTACCTAGATTCACCACTTTAGTAAATTTAATTTGAATTGTTACATTTCTATTTAGATGGGTAAAATATTCTGTCATATCTACATTTGCTTCCAATATAATGAGGTGAATTTACCTTTGGGTATTATTTCACGTGTCCAATTTATTAGCAGATAGAGTTCGATTGGATGTTCATATAACTTCTAAATTATGTATGCACTTGGTAATTCCATCGGGACCGCTCAAAGGAGATGTTGCGGAATATCGGTTGCTAGTATCTTGACACCTTGAGATGGTTTAAGGTGGTAACACATTGAACTAACGTTGAACAGGCCATGTATTGTATCGTAGTATCAAGTAAATGGCGTTCTATCTAAAGATTTATTTTAAACTAGATGCCTAACCTCACTTCGCTTTAGGAAAAAATTGGTGTAAGTTTTGGTTATTCAAAGTATCTTGACTGTTTTATACCTTTTGTAGAGCGATACTGAAAAATTCATGAATTTTTATTGTACAAAGTAGAGAGGGTTATATTTTCAAATCTATATTGATATCAATCACGGATTGTCCGTAAATGGCGTTAGAACTACTAAAATTTCATATATTCACTTTCGTTGCGCTGCTTAGGGGAACTTTAATATTTTCTGGGATAAAAAGTACCCAGTGTTGTGCTCAGGATGATAAAGTATAATTATACCAAGTTGTATTGTAATTGAACCGGTAGTTTTTCCGTGATAACAATAATAAAACAACGAATACATGAAGAAGTTTATCTGCTTATCGATTAACAATAATTTAATTGATTTAAATTGTATTGATCTAAATTTTATTGATTGTGTATCCCATATAGTTGTGGCAGTAACTTTTGTATAAGTATTCTTATGATACGCAATTACAATAAAAACAACAGTTAAATTAACAAAATAAAAAAATATATGCACTAAACCATCATTCAAACTACTGAACGACCGTACATAATAATTGTCGGTAAAGAGCATTAGCCCAAATCCTAGGGGAAATCGTTTGAAATGTAAATTTCGATAACAAGGTGAATAACTTGACGCTTTATTAGTTTCAGTATATCTCAGTAATACAACTGAGCTTTATGAATAGTTAAATGGGTAACAATGAGAGAATGTTGAATAATCCAGAGTCATCTCAGCTGGCGACCGGAAGTACATCAATGTTGAAACAGTACGATAAAGGAAATTTCAATTTTGTTCTCAAAGGTAGAAGAAAAGAGGAATTATTTAAGAGGAACGGGTACAAGGTAACAGGCCACGTGCGAAAGGAACTCGCGCATAAAATTTGCGGCCCAAATTTGCTATATAAATTCAAAATTCGGAGTAAAATATTTTCTTTGTTTCGGGACAAATGGTTTGTGCATATAGTTGTAGTTTAATATTGACATATCAAACAAAACGGATGTGACAACAGCTTTAACATAGTAGTTTAGTGTGGTGAATCCAACATTAGTGTTTAAAGAGATCCTGAGGGAAATTATTTGATATACAAAATTTGATAGCTGTATTACTTATTTCCTTCATAGTTTTAGTCTTACAATGTATAGAACTGCTATGAATACTTGAATGGAGAGAGATTATCTTAGAGTTATAAATAATTTACTAACAACAGACATTATTCTATAAATAGACATCAATGTTGGACACAAATTTATTTTAAGCTAGTAAATGTGATAGTGACAGTAAATAGCTGCAGGGTTTTGGAATAATATAATTAAAATCTATTATCCAATAGGACACTAATTAATTATTATTATAGAATAGATATTCATCATAATAATATACTGGTTATATATGTGGGATAATCTAGACACAGAATGTATGCCATCCGCACAGAACTCAAAATATATTAGAAAGTCATCAAAGTGTTTAATATGCTCGTACAAGACAGAGTTTTCTATATTAATTTATTAAATAATTAGCCAGTATTGGCCTATATGCAAACTATCTCAGAGGTGGGTCAGTTAAGAGACACGATGAAAAAGATGATACTAAATATAGGTAATATCCCTAAAACGTATATGGGACGAAAACCGTAGTTGGTACCAGAATTGCGTCTAATACGTCTCAACTGTCTTCTAACTTAGCCCACATTGAGCGCCCAAGGGAAATCGTTTGTGATGCAAATTCTAATAGCAAGGTGTAGGCATTAGTTGATGTTCTATTGATTTTAGCCTGTACATAGCTAAGCTTTGTAGCGTTGCATAAATTTTCACTTACGCTTCTCACGTCCAAACTGGTTGATAACATAATGAAATTAACTTACACAGGGGTATTACCAAAGATGAGTGATAGAAAAGATCTACAATGTTTTCTTGTTAAAATAAAGTAGGTTTTTTATGGTAACCGAGAGTTCTAAGGATATTTCCATCCAGTCTCTCCCGGAGGCTGGTAACGTAGTAATTTAGCCCACCTACCATTCATTTCGCGATAAAGCCATTTATGTCAATGAATAGAGATTCTAAGAGGAGATTGGCCTCGGAGTACTAAGCATCGCTGTGAAAGCCACGGTAGCTACAAGCTCCCATATATTAATTTGAACTATTACGTGTGACAACGCTGTGGTGTAGCCGAGGGCAAAGAGATTTGTATCTCTTTAGCTTATTACATTTTGGAATATTCGTAAATGAGAAGGGGTTAATATCGCGTGGAGTTTATTACTGACGAACATATCGTTTTAATTATCATGATAGTCACGCAGTGTTTTGACCATGATCAATTTAACTAAGAATAGAAGTATTGGCGGTATCAGTTGCAATTCAAATGAATCATTTCCTGAATATAACTTTGAAATCATGTTACCATCAACAATGTCAATAATAGTTTACTATTAATTTAACTGTTACGCAAAGTAA
>DWKA01001649.1:0-12017 GCA_018249155.1 Panoquina ocola ocola | reverse complement strand
CCAGGGGAACCATAATATTTTCCGGAATAAAAAGTTTTGTGCCTAGAATGTTTAAATATAATTATATCAAGTTTCATCATAATCCAACTGGTAGTTTTTGCGTGATGCTTGAACATACAGACAGACAAAAATTAATCTAGTAACACCCCCTGCTATTTTTAATATTTTCGATGTAAACAATTTACACTTCTACAGTTTTATTATGTACATTTATATCTTATGCAGGCAATGTAGGTACGACGTTAAACCGTTTTTAAGTAATTGAAAATACTGCATAATACCTACATAATAACTAATAAGTAATAATAGTAAGTAATAATAGTATTATAAATATATTATAATAAATAGTATAAATAGTACATTGTCTCAAGTTTCAAGATTTGCTTATTGAATCCACTCATGTTACCCAATTTGTCTATTTCTCCCAATGAAACCAATTTTGATTAGCCAAATCGATTGCCGGCGGCGCGAACATTATACACGCTTCCGATTTACGACATGGTGACTGCGTAACGTAAATTGTGCCCCTGCCTCGCTCACACACACACTCATGTCACACAAAACTCCACTGCCTGGGCGATACATGCAACATTTCTGCTTCGATAAATGGTATTCACGTTCGTTGATTGAGACAGCATTTATTTAACCGTGTGTTCATGTTTGGTGGACCATTTATTAACTGACATATCTCCCCTAGACGGCTCACTATTTAGATAGGTATGAATTCTTTATAATAATATTATTTCAGTATAATTTAGAAAACTCCGACATAAAATTACCAGCATAATTTTGTATGTGATAATGTTGAGAAATTAATCAAGTCATCTATGTACATCGTTAACTGATTAAAAAACATGGGATCATTAAGCCAGGTCTGCTTAATTGTTAGACTTTTTTAATATAATGGTTCATCGGAGACGAAAGTAGTAAAGTAAAACGATTTTTTGACTTCATTCGGCAGTTGCGTATCGCAATCAAGGCAGATTTATATTTGATCCTTTAGTTAAAGAGCGTTGCTAACGACATTGTTAGCGGCGGCGAAGCGCGGCTGGCGGGGCTTTGGCCACGGCGCGGATTTCGCCAGCGGAGCCGTAATTAGCACGAGCTAATGGCCGTCACTCAGCTTTGTACGCAACTGCTCCTCGATAACCGACAGTTTCGCCTGCAAAAGGATTTGTGTTAAAGGTTTTTACACTCGTTGTATATTGTCATCGAGCGTATTATAACTTGATTATATCCTAATATACTAGTAATATGAGCTGGAAAATTTCGCAACTCAGTAATTTTTCAATGATAAATGACAATTTAAAATAGTACCGCACCAATAAGTGACCAATTTTTGAGCCTACTTGCCTTGAGACTAAAATAGAATTTTCGCGTCCCTAGTGCTGAAAAGTTCCAATCACCATGCAGTATGATAAAGTATAACACACATGAGCCAAAGTGTGCTATTTATTATTGTTGTTCTTAAATAGCGATTACATAGGTATTTTATCACACACATAGAGTGATAAAAGGTAGAGTTTTTAATGTTTACCTAGGAAGCTCTTTTATCACTTTTTAAACTTTATTAGAATCCCTCTCAATGCTCGATATTGAAAAAATATTTAAAATGTAATAAAAATTACAAAGACCTCAATCCTTCTCTATGGATGTTGTCATACTGGTTTAAAATAACCCATTTTTAAAAACATGATTGACAATAGATAAAAATACAATGACTTTAAACTTCATTGTGACTGAAGGATTTATCACATCGTTTTGCATGTTTTTTAAATAATTTTAAAATGTCCAAAACTGAAGAAGATAGAGGCATTGTTTATTGCAATCGTGTTCGTCTTGGTAATTGGTATGAAGAGACTAAGTTAGAAGAGGTGGCGTATATAAAAAGTACTAGATTCGGTTCAACAACTTCAATGTAATAGACTTATAATAAAAATAAAAAGACAGTAATTGTGTTCCATTATTCCGCAGTACAAGCTTGATACGTTTTTAAGGCAGATGAAAAAAGGCGACCTGATGCTGGCGAAATATCGTAAGATGACGGAAAATCTAAATAAGCCGACAGTGCTAACACAGTCTTCGGGGAGCATCGCTTTTGGTGCAAAGATAGCGTTACTTGCTCCTTATGTACCAGGTAACCAAAAAGAAACATAATATTGTGGTAATAATGTATTCTAAAGCAACATTTGCTTTATCTTCTGATACTTAACATTCATTTAACTTCGTAAGGTTATAACCATTTCACATTTTACAAAGAGACAAATAAATTGAAGACAAATTAAGATCAAATATACATAAACGTATTAAACATAAAAGATACACAATTACCTGGCTGTAGGTATCTAATAATGAAGTCCCCTTTACCGTCTGGCTGTGACGGTTTAGCTCAGCTATAACTTAGAGGAATCGTCAATATGGCGAGGTTATACTTGGTCTTTGTATACGGTAACGTGTAAATGCGCGTTAAATCGGACCCGCCCAGCTATTTGATAAGTCAGATGTGTCAAATTGTGTCCGTTATAATATAATAGATGATTATGATTGTTACTAACTTACCTTATTAGTACTATTATTACAATGCTTATGTTCCGGCTACCTCAAAATAACTAAATTATTATTATAATAATTAATCAATGCACCATTAAAACCTCTAATATTTTAATTACTTTTAACCCATATCTTTTGCCTCACATCATTTTAGTCATTTCCATGTTTATTATTAACGTTTTCAGCATCAGATCCTCCCGTGGAAGACAAGAAAGGATTACTCCTGGGTGGTAGAATATCTTCGAATGATATTAATTATTCTCAAGATCTAGAAGACGGGTGCTCAGTAGTGGGCCACGCCAGTCTAGAGCCCGCTGAGAGGAACACATTTGTCATCACCAGCGCTGATTACTGCAATAGGGAAGGAGAGCCACTGAAATATAATCAAGAATTTCTTCTAACATTGTCTTCCTCACTGCAAAGAAAGGTGAATGACCTGTCTACTAGCTAACTGTTTGTTTTTTTTATGTATTATAACGAAGTAGAGTTTCTAAATTTGTAAGAAAAAATCTTCACAAATACTGATCCGATCATGAACAATGTTTCACTGACAGAAAGTGACACTGTTCAGAGGCGCGATAACCTATTTTGTTATGATCGAACAAAAAACTCAATTCATTTATAAGGAAAATCTTTTCGACTGGCAATAAGACAAGTTATTTATGATTTTCAGCCTCTCTACGTCCGGTACGACCCAAACCCCATTCCCGGGCTCTGTGGTTTGTACCCACTGTACCTCAGCAAGCATCCAGTGTCCAACACGCGCTGGCGAGTGCTACCCGTCCAGAGACCCGATATCACCAGGTTCGAACGAGAAGGAAAGAATGTTGAAGTATGTGTCGTTATGTATAGTCATGGACACGGAACTTGGCAAGAGTCTGAAAGAGACATTAGATGCGCAGAAGTCGTTTTGCTCTGCTTTTTGTTCTGCGCATCTAACTTTCTCTATCAGACTCTTAACAAGTTCCGTGAAGATGACTGAGCATAGTTAATTTATTTTATTCGTTGCGCCAACAAGATAAACACTAATATATGCAAAAAAAAACAATAAAAATAAAGACCAAATGCTAACTCATAGGTGCAACCTTTATTAAATTAAAGCACCCTAAAAATAAGACACGTGCTACATAATAATATACTTAGTTAAAAATATTAGCAAACATTAAACATACGAGCAACAAGTTTTAAGGATCTAAAAGGACGATTTTGAAGTTCGTTTTCAATAATAATTATCCTCAATTTATGGATAAGTAACTTAACGTAACAAATGTTGTGACTTTTTGTTCGTTTCTAGAATTATGAATAGTTATTATGCCAGCTATGCATGTAAATAATTCATTGTATATTCAGGTAAACACAGACATCATAGTAAATCATTGCGCGACTAACGTTAATCTGGGGATCAACGTTGGCTGCTGGACTATGGGATTCTATGGAAAAGTAAGTACCTACAGAATACGTTTTACAGTTTAATTGCTGAAATTAATTGTTAATGTAATCGATGTAATTTTATCAATCAATAATTTTTCTTGGCATCTGCATTTACATCATGATATGTTTCGTGTGGCTGATGAAAACTGTAGGCGTTGTACATATTATTAAAATCGAAATAAAAAATATCCTCCATAAAGTTATTAAATGACAAATATTGTCACTTTTTCAGATTTGTACTCCATTAATGAAAACGTGTCTGGATGTATATGGCCGGGAGCTACCTAATAATGTTTGGCAAATTTATGTGCCTCTAGCTAGTTAAATATTATGTTTCTTATTTTGTTTACGTAGGAGTGTATTGCTCTTTTGTTTTTATGTAATAATTGTATGTTATTTTTTACTTTTAATTGTAATTACTTAATTTTCAAAAAATATAATATTATACGAGTACCTACCTATGTATTTAATTATGTATTATATTTTATTACGTACACTTATAGCTCAATTTACATTGACTTAAACCGTAAGTCGATAAACTATATTAAAATGATAAGATATGGTCTCGATCTCCCTTGCTAGTTGTTGTCACAAACTACACGAGAATACATTTAAAAATACGCACGAGTTGCGAATCTCCTCCTTTTTTAAAGTCGGTTAAAATTTTTATTTACTACCACATATCATTTTATACGAGTACGTGTTTAACTCTTGCACTTAGGTAAGTGCATCTTGCTTTCATCTCTATGCGCCAGTATAAAATCTATGGAAAAATTGAGTAGACCAGACGTTCAAAAAAATTAATAGCAAGTACTCCGCCTTTAAAATACTAAAACAAACATTTTTAAATTAGCGCAGATCTTGACTTAAAGACTTCAGTAGACTGTCATAAAAATCCTCTAAAGCGAGTACTTCATTGCGGACGAGTGGAAAGTGAAAATGTAAGATTAAGAGTTACAGAAAAAGCTTTTTACATTCTGTTTTAAAGGGTCGTCGTTGTTATTTTGGACAGTAACGCAGGTTATTTTATTGTACAATCTACACCAACCCTTTGACTTTATGAAATTCATCATGCAATGCGCTGTAAATACAGTTGAATTTTTTTTGCATTGGAATGATAAGTCTGTAACAATTACTTATTTGTGAGTTTGTATTGATAGAACGACTGTACAGAAAATAGCACACCCGAAAGACATGTAGTTATCAGATGCTTTTGCTTTCGAAATAAAATGTGACGCTATCTAAGCAAGGACTATTTCAGGTTAACAGGAATTTTATATGATGCAAAAGGGTATTATATAACAAAAAAACTTATGTAAGTTACGGTAAAACTTAGTAACAGCCTTGCTCTCCAGAGGTAAGCCCTGTTGAAAGAACAAACATTACCAACTCTGCGGTTATGTACTGCGACCATACAACCCGGTAGATTTGTTAAAGTTACCCGAACCCGTGGACGTTTAATATTTTGAACAGTTCTGCGTGAATTAACAAATAAATTATTGTTAGTGAACGATTCTTTATGAGTCCTTAACATCGACATTAGTGTATTAATACATATTTACGTTCTTAGGTTTTTCTGCGCTTCTATGATTGTCCTATTCGTGTAAAAATTAACCAACCTTGAAAGTTTCCTTCGCTAATCTTTAAACTTTCATTTGGAATCATGTGGAAACTTTCATAACAGTAATTGCGTGACATGAGATCTCTAGACGCCCTGATACCTTTAGTAGCAAAAAATCCTGAGTTTTTTTCGATTCTTTGTTCGAAATATTTTAAATCTCTCGGTTGTTGGTCGTAAAAGGGAGAAGACTAGGAAGTTATCTACTTTAGCGTATCGTCAAGTCAATAAAGACATTCGGGGCACGTCCCGCCGCCGAGTCTCGTATGCTCGTTGTCGGTATATCGAGCTGAAATTCACCTTGTTTGCCCTTCCACGAGTGGGCTTGCGAATTGATTCCCCGGCCGCCCGTAAAACATGCATTTACCATTAACAACTTGTGATATAAATATTTTTTGGATTGCGTAAGTTACATTAAACTTTATTAAATTAAAAACCTTGCCAAGTTTAGGTAATAGATAAATATTGGATCATGCGCAGTTATGGGTTTCATATTTTTAAAAAAGTCGATTATTAGTCGTTAATTTCCAGCTATTTAGCTTGCAGGGACGGCACTAGACAGCTTTTAAAACTTAACATTTCGTCTACGTATTTATGAATAGTCTTGACATCCCTGTAATATTTTTGAGAGATTTATTTAATGATAACCCTACACTGACATTGTTTACTATTTCAAACGTGATTTCAACATTTAAAAATGATCAAATCATACTCTTCAAAAATATGTAGATACTACAAGGAGACAAACTTACTATTTTTGAGCATACAAGACTAAGTATTATTAATAGTCTGAATGTTCAATAATAAAACAAAACATGAACGAAAGAATTATGCGTCTATAAAACATGGAATGCTCTCGATAAGAGAATTTTAGTTTGTTTTAGTACTCATTTCAAAATCTCGTATACACAAATCCTGTTGTAAATCGCTATGTCTGGGCACTGCAATAAAGGCACTTTAAGCATACTTGAGGTGCATCCTCGACTCAATTTCCCCATGTCTGCCGTAACGCGTGTGTCCTTTGTGAAATTGTTGTCTAACTGCCAGCCGAGTATGCAATTGAGACGCTTGAACTTTGTGACTTTACACCCCTGCCTTTAGTTTATTGATATCATTGCGAAAATTGTGTTTATTGAATTAAATAAATTTTGAAGTGTCGTTGTGTATATTCAAGTTATTAGTTATGTTTACGTATATCCAAAATTGAGTGCCTAATTGCAAATATTGTTATGCATGACATGCTAGGTACGGGGCTTCAGGCATCTTTGACATGCATACAATATCTGCATCCTTTCTATTTTGCATTATTTACCAGACAAACTCTGATGATAATGAAATGATGCGATAGGTGTAACAAACAGACAATTTTTGTATTCACAACAATTACTTATAGTAGTTACTGTGAAGAGGACTCCACATTACACATATCTTATAAGATATAAATGTAACTACATACATAATACATGAATATTTGTATGAACGTAACGACCCGGAGTACTGGCCCTAATCCTTAGCCGTAAGTCGTCGTAAGACGTGTCAGAAGCCAGCCCCTTCTTAGTCTTAGAGCTTCACGTTAGGATTATATTATCAATATTATATAATCCATAATATTATATTAGAATAAATAAAGTAATTAATATTATTACTCGTATTACATCTTTGTGTAAAACTTGCCCAACTGGCACACACTAGGGTTAGTCGTGAAGATATTTAGTGAGTCGATAAGTCATAATAATATTAACCTCCTAAATACATTATATATCTAATTACATAATTCAGCAGTAAATCACATTGAGTTCAATAATTACACTAACAGAACAAGTTGTTACGTAAGTAATTTCCATACGATTCACGCTTCACGGTAAATAAAAGCACAGTTTTCATTAATTTCATAATACGGTGGCTCCTATTCATCAACGAGTGCCGTAAAGCGACATTCATTAGGCGAACAGAAGCCGCGATTACAGTTACTAAAAACTCGTCACAGAACAAAGGTCACTCGATGATGATGCGCAGATTACATTAGCCCTACAGTCTCGCTTCACAGGCTACTAAATGATTTCTCTCTCATCTCAACTCCCCCTAATCAGCGAGAGAAAAATTGAGAACATACGATACAGCGACATAAAAGAAACAAAATAGAAACACTTGAAAACATTATTGTTTTTGTAAGTTTGTTTAATTACATTTTGTAAGTTGAACGTAATTCTTAAAACGGTTAGTGAAGTAATATTTTGTACAGAATTATTAGGTGCCGAAACATTTCCGTATTTCATTTATACGATATTTACATTTACTCAATAAATGATGATAAATATGAAGTGGGTATCAGCGCTACCTGGCTGAATCAAATCAAATTAAATTAATTGCTTGAAGTTTTGTATTATACTTAAAATAAAGTGGAAAACTACTAATACAGAAATATTGAATACAGTCAGTAGATATTATCGAGTTCTTTTTAATTTTGATAAATATTATATTAATTCAGTAAAACTGATAACTTAGTTACAAAGATAATTATGAAATCGATATCAAGTTACTCACTTCCGGAATAAATATTGTGGCAAACAATTATAGGAGAGGAACGAAATTTGAACATTTCGGTACAATTTTCCTCATAAAATAATCATTTGCTCTAAAAACCTTTTTTATGATTGGATTTTTTATTATTATTGCCATCGTATAAATTATACCGTTTTTTGATTTCCAAGCTGTGATGTGTTATTTTCTGTGTTGCAAAATTTCTATATGACATCTAAATTATAGTGTTAAAGAAGTAAAAAACCTAAAACTAAACTAGAAAAGCTTTTTTTCATCTTGACGCAAATAGGAACGCACTTAGCCTAATATAGAATGTAGCAGTACACGGCCGGAGCTGCTGCTTTTCAGTGCGTTTTTAGGAGTTCAGGCAGTACGGAACATTTTACAACTAAAATCACTACTACTAAATGACAATGCGAAAAACATATCAGAGTATATGTTTTTAAAAGCTAGAGTATAGTCTGTAGACTAAACATAATTGAAATAATAAAACTAAGCACGATAAGACACGATGAATATAGAAATCGTGCGTAGTCTGAAAATTAGTTTTCGTCACGGCGCCATTTGCCCGATATTGCTATCTCAGACGATATGATTTGGTAACATACATACTTGCGCGAGTATACTACTGCCGAAATACGAAGAGCATGTCATATGGGTTGTAATCTGTTTGTTTGCTCTGCTCCCCCATAACAATGTAGGTATAACCTTTGGCCGAAAACAAACTTTATTTTTCCAATCATACTGTTATACGAAAGAATTACGTAGAGTCAACGATCTTGCGAGGAAAAGTGAACTTCAGTGATTTAATTGGCATGTGATTGGAATACCTGGAATTTCGTCCTACACTATATTATTATAAGTTAGGGTACTAATTTCTGCTGTTAGGCGTGGAATAACGATAAAATCTAACCATAAAGCTAGTCAAAATAATTTCGTGTGTTTAACGTAGGTATAGAACGCGATACATACAAATTTTGTTGAATGAGAAATTGCGAGGCATGAATTATTCACGTGGGAAAGGTTACTGACAGGAACAACTGTACCTATCTATTGTTCTGAAATACAACAAGAATAATTTTGTGTGTTATTTTTACGGCAACAGTTTCCGTAGTGGGTAATTTAAAAATCCGAGCAGTAACTTTCTGTTTGTATACCTACTTAATACGAGTAAACAAAGATTTTTCAAAGATTATGTACTTATACCATATTACATGTGTCGTTCTAATAACTAAAACTAAGCAATAGTAGGTAGTTATATAACAAAATATAATTATATATGTTGCATAATATCCTGTAATCAACTTATGAAATTAAAAATAACACTCCTAATATAAAAGCTCCTGGGACGTGTGCCGAATAAGTTATACAAATCATAACCAGATAATAAGTTGTATCTACTGTTAAAAAAGGCACAGAGAGGAACGTTTTATTCTTCAATTTTCTAATGACATTTAGTGAAAGTATATTGCTTTATTTGTTGCATGAAATCGTCTTGTTGATCACTAATAGGTAGATATCAAAATTCCAAAAACTCTCCCATCGACAAACGACGTCGTACGCTCTCAAACCAAGCTGTACCCAACCTTTGGATAGAACAACGTGATACACATTTTGTATTCCCGATACTTGAGTTGACTAATAACTTACACAAACCATACTGCCTATTTATAAGTAGGTAACTAGTATTTGTAAGTAACAAGACAATTTGACTTAAGACACTAGGATGGATGAATCACCTTACATTTCGTCAATAATAAATTATTCAGAATAATTGCAAATAATATCGCACTGGCACAGACAATATTATGCTTAATGAGGATTATAAAACCACGTCCAAATATTAGGTTCTTTGAAAAGCAAATTAATTTATTCAAGGGTTCTAAGAACTTTTTTTACGAAGAGCGAAAAAATGTTTCAGCTTTCTTTCCTTAAAAATATTAAAAAAATATAAAGTTCTCAGTTCTCGGTCACTGAATAAGGGAGAGTCATTATTTGCATGCGAGGTATCATCCGCCTAAAACTTCAGACGTCATTAAAACTTATTACGTAGAAAGCCACGTACCGGATCGTACTTACCTACTTATTTTCAGGATTTTCTGATTCAATTTAATTTAACTGTCTAACATTACGTCTCTAAAGTTAGATTGACTACGGATGAAATTCTCATGTGACTTACGTCGTATGGTATCGTTATAAATAAGAACATTATTGTTTTTAAAAGCTTTCAGCTGGTTTATCTGTACCTTTATTGTACCTTTTTTTATTTTATAATAACGCTATACCTACTTAATAGAGTAAAGAAACAATAACTGATTAAAATATCAAGGAATACATCGCTACTTCCAGTCAATTATGTAAGTTTCAATACCCATCTAGGTAGGTACATATAGTAAATTAATCCCTACATTATTGATAGGGAATCGGAAGCACGTAGCTATACGATTAACAGTTGACATAAGGGAACCCCGCTCTTAGCAAATACTATACGTCTCAACGTATACGAGTATTAGCAGTCTTCGTATACCAAGCATTGCCCCAAGTTTCCCAATATCAACGATATTATCCTCCTCTGTATTCTTCGAAAAGCGAATACCGACTTTACAAACTTTGTAATAAAAGTAAAGGTAAAACGTAATACAGTGAACCTGTATACCGTCTTTTATCTTGTTTGTATAAAACTCATCTAAACAAAACCTACACGTAATGGTTACCTACCGTTTCACAGCGCTGATACATATACTAAAAATGACATTAGAAAACCTGCTGTTAATTAAAATAGTAAGTTCTTATTAGTAGTTGTTAATTATAACAAGAATAATTATTAATTACTCTGTCTTTTTGTGTTCTCTAAATGCACTTATTTTATTCAAGCCCTTTTCTGTCATTGCTTTAAATAAAGAAGGTGGAATGGGTGGAAAAACAGAGCAGACAGGGAAATTTTCATACGGCTATTATAGAGAACTATTACAAGTTAGAATGGAAATAAAATCATGTAAAAATATCTCGTGAAAACTTAATATTATGTGAATGGATGTGACGCAATTATATTCGTTTTAATAAACATTTCCTTTGTGTAGTACAGTAGGAATGTAGTTCTTTAGCGTTAATTAGCTATAAAATATGTTACGACAAGTTAGATAAAGTTATAGAGTGGAGGATAATTGTATATACCTTGAGGCTATACAAAGGCGGGTACCGGTTCAAAAGTTTTATACGAAGGATTTCATCTTAGAAAATGTACGTTTATTCTAATGGTAAAAAGTAATAAATATTTTCCAAACGACAAACGAGCTCACGCAACATAAAATAATATCGACACATCCAAGCCAATTTCGTTCTTTCCGCCAGGCTCACCGACTTCACGCAAAACATCTTCCATATGAAGATAATTATTTGGTTTTGCTTTGGGGTTCGCACAAATACAAATTTAGTTACTTAAAGATTTTTATGTTGTATGTTCCTTTGAAATTCTATCCTTTTTGATGTTTGGTGCTGATATAATCGATATGGTACTGATCCACCGCAGTTGTTAACATTAGTTTAGATTATGTAATAACACTCGGATATGTGTAATATTAACGTGATAACACTATGAAAGATTACGAACGAGCCTTGTAGATGCCAACGGTTTCTATTTAGAATTCAAAATATGTAACGTTTGCTATACAAAAAAATAAATTTTACGATTAGATTTAAATACACATTCATATTCTAAACAAAGGTAAGTAAAAGAATCTTAC
Source organism: Panoquina ocola ocola (assembly GCA_018249155.1). NCBI lineage: Eukaryota > Metazoa > Arthropoda > Insecta > Lepidoptera > Hesperiidae > Panoquina > Panoquina ocola. The sequence goes on along the minus strand of DWKA01001649.1, from coordinate 134 downwards.
CAAATTTCCCGTTGATATTATCTTTGAAAGTACAGCCTTGGCCAAAAGTTTGGAGCACCCATATATTTTGCTGGTGCGCAACATTTGCAATAGTTAACAATACCTTTTGTTTAAATATGAATTAGGCGGTATCT
>DWKA01001648.1:0-12019 GCA_018249155.1 Panoquina ocola ocola | reverse complement strand
TTCCGAAATGGTGGTACACTAAAAAACTGACGGTCATAAGCGTGCCTTGGGCACCCAAATGAATAAATGATTTTGATTTTTTTTGGACACAAAAATGTGTAAAATTTTACTCCAAACTGGTAGAATGATACCTAAATTCTTTTGCAACATTTGACCAAAATAAAAATACTAAAAAAGCTTGAAAACAGAAGAAATACCTGCCACAACAGAAGGTCATCAGGGTAAACTATTAAAATTAAAACTTAAAAAAAATATATGATTTATTTAATTTGGCGTCTGCCGAGCTAAACACCAAGAGTTCACTATCACCAACAGGATTCATATTTTTTTATCTTCAAGCTTCACGATTATTGTATCGGGAAATTAAGTATAAACTATAACTTCCCAGAAAGTTCTACAATATGTAGTAAGACAAATAAGTACTTATTTGTATGGTACTTACACTCGGTGCAGTATTTCCTGACAAGAAGTACCTCAGCTTAGAAACCGCTTCTTTGTACGCCATCTCGGTATAATCCGGTATCTTCTTCATGCCGTAGTCGTTTATCTTAATCGGCCGCCTATACGACAAATACGAATAATTCATATTTCCGAACGCAGTTTTACGCCAAAGGCACTTCCGGATTGGTTACATTTTAAATTTAGAACAAAAAAATAAAATAAAAATTCTAATTTCAAAGTGGCGGTCCGCGGTGACGCATCGCTGTGGTATTAATGTCAAGTGGTTCGTGAAGGGTTTATGGATTTTACGGTTGCCTAGCAACGGTCGTTATAAACAAACGGTGGCAACAGGGTGGGAGATAGGTGGTAGCGGTGGGGAGGTAGATTGAATATTACTGTTACGCAATAAATTATTAACAGAATCATGAATGTTTAGTAGATAGAGTTTGATAAATGAAATTGGCATTTGTTTTTATTTTGTAAATAATATGTACAACAATATTGCCGATATTCGTAGGTACAATTGTTTTATGTGGGTACCCCTAAATTGTAAAGTTTAAGTTAAAATTAAATTGAATTTCACGAAGTTAGTAAGTTTATAGAATAAAATACTAATCTAAGTACATGTTGTGTAGAAAATGGAACAAATATTATTTTTTTATTTTTATTTTAATAATATTCAAACGCGGGTGATGCTACGCTCATAATATTATTAATTTAAAAATCTTGTATTGGTTCAATAAACATCAAATCTTTAAATTGTATGACTAGGTGCCCTCCAATTTTACCGAAAAATGATCTAGCAAGATATTCTTTAAGCATAATAATTATATTTTTAATTAACTGACTTACCTAATCTTCGTCCGCCTAAACTTCCCATTCATTTCCTTATCGGAACCGTTACTCGATCCACTCTTAGCTTTATAACCAGCTGCCTTAGGCTTTGTTAAAAAACTTGTAGATCCCATTCCTTTGCTAACTAATAAGAGGCAGGATTACTTTTGCCAAGAATAAAAAAAAATTCGCGCCAAATCTTGATATTCTTTCTTTCTCTGTGGTATAAAACTTAATTTCCTAACTCTGAATGCAGCTAAAATTTATTTTTTTCAAGAAGCTCATCGTAACGCGACAGTATTCAAACGATGTCGAGGAAAGAATGATCTTTGAAATAGACTTCCTGTTCCCCTGTTTCCCGGGAAATTGACGTTATGGTTTTGTTTGCTGTAATTTTCCTCGGGACGTAGACCAGGAGTGAGATACGATTAAGTTGATTTTTTTGTTACGTAACATGTTTGAAGATTGTAACATAAAATAAAACTAAGAGCTTTGCGGTAAATATTGTAACGTGCAACATGCAATGAAAGTATTAACCCCAGTATTTTGCAATATAATACGATACCGATTTTTATGAAATATTGCTTTAACATTTTATGGGTCATGGCATAAAGTGAGACATAATAAAGTTAATGTTTTATAGATTAAAGGACTCCTTTTATTTCTATCTGGATAATCCTAGTGTGGGGTCCTTTATGCAATATTAAATGCGATAAATAGGTATAATAATACTTATAACGTTGAAATGTGCCGAAATTAGAGCGTTAATTATAAGTTTGACCACTATGTCAAACTAAAAGAATACTATTCCCCTTGTCACTTATAAGCACGCTAGGTAGCTTTAGAAGGCAGTTATGATAGCAGTATTATATTCTTTTTTCGTCGCGGCATTATTAATTTTTTTCAATAAGTACTTAAGTACTAGGTAATTTCGTCTGAAAAAAATGCAAAAAAAACATTAAGCTCCGGGTCTACGTGACAGGCAGTGTCTTGCGTGCTCTGTGGAACCTCCGCCGTTTCGCTTTTGGAGGGAAAACAACTTTTCTAAACACGCAATCTGGTGTAGCGCCTATAGAATTTCCGTAGACTGCAAAATTGCATTGATTAATTACTATTGCAATCAACAATGTAATTACTTGCTAAACTTGGCGCCAATAATCTTCCCTTGCTATTTTACTGTCCGATAGAAAACATCGTTTACCTGCGCAAACAAGGTAAAAGTAAATCACGTACCTAAAATCACGCATTTCTTGTTAATAACGTTTGTAAAGTAAATAAGTAAGGGATACAAACGTACCTATTTTCTTTGAAAACGATTGCACATCGCCATTCTTTGAGTAGGAACCTTACTGAAAAAACAGTTTCACGATTGCACGTTCCTTTGAATTGACTGCCGATCACTATATGCCAATATAGTGTGGTACTTATATCTTGAACATATGTAGATGTTATAGGCACTGACAATTTTAATGATTTTTGTAGGTAATTAATTAACTTTAAGAAACGTATTTTTGTTGGCAATCTTTTTTCTAGCATGAGCTGAAGTAAAAAAAATTGTTGAAAAGGCCGGATTAAGGCAACTGATTGATTCATTTTAATAGCCAACAAACGAGGAAACAGATCTATGCCTAACGACAATGCCATAAACATTAATCAATAATATCCACGAAGTTTTGCATTCCTCCAAAATATACCTACTCATCTCATGTTTATTTTCCAGTCGTTCGGTGACAAGTTGTGGCTTTTGTCGTGAATAACAAAGTTACGGTCCCGAAAACGACACGAGACACGCGACGTGCAAGGCACTAGCTACCACCGCCCTGCGGTAGGTGGTATCTTCTAGTAGATATTATATTCTAGTTATCGAATCGTCTTTCACTTACATTCAATGGAATTATATTACAGCACTATCTAATCCGCAAAATAGTATTATGCAGTCTATTTTATACTAGCTGCTCGCCCTTGCTTCGCTTCGAGAATAATATGGTAGGTATATTTCTACTCCTCTGCTATTCATCTTAGCGCGATGATATACAGCCTATAAGCTTTCCTCGATAAATAGGCTATCTTAGGCGCCGTCCTATTGCCATCGCTCGTGCGATGCTGCGATGCGATTTCATAGTGATGCACGACGTTGTACTATGACATCGCATCGCAGCATCGTACGAGCGATGGCAATAGGACGGCGTCTAACACTGAAAGATTTTTTCAAATCGGGTCAGTAGTTCCTGCGATTAACGCCTTCAAGCAAACATACTCTTCAGCTTTATAATATTTGTACAGATCTTACGATCTCGTAGCCTAGTTGGTTGTTAGTGACCCTGTCTGCGAAGGGTGAGGTTTCCGGGTTCGATTCCCAGGGCAGAAATTTTAGTGATAGAGTAACGTTCGTTCTCGGGTCATGGGTGTTAGGGCTGTGTAATTAGTGTTGTCTATGCCACACGCAATAAAAATCCTAGTGCAGGGTATGAGTGCATAAGCTTTTATTTTATTTATTTTAACTGACATTCCCACATAGATATACTTTTTTATATAAATAGTCGATAAAAGAGCCGATGAGCAAAATCGGCCAAGTGCGAGCCGGAATACGCCACTATCTTTGCTACGTTCCAAATTAGGCATAATTTTCGACTACCGACATGACACTTATTCAGATTTCTAGCCTAGGCCAAAATCAAATCACTACCTAAATAGCGCCATCAAACCTTGAACATGAATATTCTAGCGCCATATTGTCAGCTCGACGTTTTGTCGTACATTTTTTTAAAGCTGTTCCAATTTCAAATGAAATTCTCCTTGTAACCATTACAAAAATTTAATAGAAAAATGACTACAACAAAATAAATCAAAGGGGAAATATAAAAAAAGCCAAGTTTATTTATGAAAATTCATTTTATTATTATGAAATACTACCTAATATCATACAAAACGTTACTACGGGTCTACAATGTAGTGATATAGTTCACAACTGTACTTGAACACTTTGTTACAATTAATAATATAATAATAGTGTTAATATATTAATCTTAGCGAATAAAAGTCATGAGAAAAACCTTTACACTTAGATAAATGTACTTGTTTTAAGAACCGTGTCATTTTTTTTATTGTGGTGTGAATTTGTGGCTAATGCATAGACAATTTCGTATTTTAGATAAGTACCTAATAGGCTATGAACCGTTTTTAATTACAATATTTTAGATTACCTTCTGACATTTATTTACCACGAATTAATCGAAGTAAACTATAGTATCTACTATTTCGAAGTTGAATTAAAAAGAGAAAAAAATCTGCTGGCAGAACAAAGAAAATATGTTTTTTTCATTATGTATTATGGATTGGCCATTCGAAGTGTTATGAATAGATTTAAAAGTGCAAATTTTTATTCGCCAAGATCATATAAAACAGTTGCACTTGGGTGGTTACATTGATATAATGATATATATTATAATATTAATAATAATGTATAATTCAGGTAGTTGTATATAATTTCAATATCAATATAAAGTATACACAACCAGGCTTATAAAGATTACGTTTACATTTCCAATTTTAAATTAAAATCCAGAACAATACAAAGTATGTTGCAAAAAAACGTTTATCAATAGGAGAAAACTTTTGATACCAAAGTTTTTATTCAAACATGTCATTTTTGCTTTTTATGACAAGGTATTACATCAATAGAATTATTATTTGAACAATAATTGTAACTTTATGAACAATACGTTTAGAAAACAGTGAAAAATTTACGTAGTTGAATTTTGTCTACAGAGTGCACATGTATACAATACATTTAATTCATTATTAATTTTTAATGTTAGTAAATTTCACTAAATCAGTAGGTACTATTTTAACAAAAGAACTTAATCAACTAACAGTCTCCGCAAATTAAGTATAAGTACTCGTCTTGAAAAAGGTTAGTAAATTGTTAAGTTTTGTTACCTTATGGTAGTTGTAGGATTATATAGGATAATAAAACAATAAAAAATATAACAGTGTTATAAATGTGTGACAATACATACATTTTTTACATATCCGTTTTAAATGCTCTTGTGTCTTTTCGGTATGTTTAATTTCGTTTTAAATAATTTTCGCGAACCGGTCACTTAACCAACAGATTATTTCATAAAATATAAAAAATAATTTGAATAATACTCTTCTTGCAAAGAAACATACAAAATAAACAGCAACACATTTATAAAATTAGTAATACTTAAAAACGAATGTTTCTAGTTTTTGGTGTTAGTAGCTACGCAACAAAATTTACTACTAAAAAATAAATATTTCATTCACGTTGTTCGTTTTCAATTGCACGAAAAATATTGTTGTTTTGTTGTAAATATATAATCTAATGATATATATCAGCAATGGCACTTTCGTATAAACATATTATAGCAAAATAAGCATATTAACAAGTTTTATTTTAATATTTACATTGCGCGAGTGTCCTTGGATCATATTTTGTGCAAAGTGATGTATGACATACCGCCAAAATATTATAATCATCTTGCATATGGCACAGATATCAAAGCCCAGGAGGTTTGACAGAAAACAATTATTATTTACAATTCGTTAACAATACCTAAAAAATACGTCGTGTGGTGACATGTGTATCGGATTCAAAAAGTGGAGTACAAAAACAGACGGATTCGTTTTAAATGCAATTCTATCACTCAATAAGAGTAAGCTCATTGAAATTTGTTAACAACTTGTTTCACCCAACTGCTTTTTGGATCATTTTCAACGTTCGCGTCCTGTGTAGGTGGGTCGCTAATACTGTTTTTATTATGTGGAATGTGAATATTTGACACAGTTGTACTAGGTAGTACATTTCTTTGTTCTTTAATTTCGCTCGTACTTCTTTCAAACGAAGCAACCTTTGTAGTGATAGATTTAGGCTTCGGTGCTTGCACTGGTTTCTTTACATTTGGAGTTGGTTTAGATTCTTGGTTTTTGGACATTAACTCGATTTCCATTCGTCTTTCCAAAACAGATTTAGAAGAAGACGTTTTCGGTTGCTCTACAGACGAACGTTTTGTCTCACTAACGCTCTTTCTCGTTGCAGAGTCAAGACTAGCTCTTTCGAAACTCAGCCTTTTCATTTGTATTGTCCCTTGTTCTGGTTCTTTTATTTCTATTTTATTACTTCCTTTATCTTTCGCATCATTCTGTTTATTACTTTTATCTTCAACTTTATTCTTTTCTTTTGGTGCAATAGGTGTAGAATCGGATCTTCCAAATGCAGGTTTTGCATTAAGATTTCGTTTTATTGTTTTTGTGTTGACCGATTCCGATGATGATGATGATTGAATTTTTGATAAACTATCTTTTCTCACCACAGTTGGTTTAGTTTGCACGGATGTTGGTGGTGGAATCTGTGAAATTTTTGGTTTCATTGGTACTGGTGGCGCTACTTTAGGCTTTATAACTTTATCTGGGTTCCGAGAGATCTGGCTAGGAGAATCCGTTTTATCCTGATGATGATTTTTAACGGTAGTTATGGTTGTCCGAATATGAGTAGTTGATTTTTCCGCAATATTAGTAATAGTTACTTTTTGAGCCTTAAACGATGTGTTTCGCTTCAAACTTTCTACTCTTGTTACAGTTTTCTTAACTAATTTTTCTGCAGGTGCCGTTGGCTTTACTTCTTCCTCCTCTTGATCAGAATAAACAGCTGAATCTCTAAATACGTCCTCGTCTTTAACTTGTTCTATCTTTTCAAAAGTTTTTTCGTAATAACTTTCGTCAGAATTCATATGTGTCGAAGTGGACTCTGAAGACTTGTGAACGGACTGCAATGTATTTTGATTGACAGTTGCTTTGTTTTGAACTTCCTGATAGGTACTTTCACTAGATGAAGTTACAAACGAGGAATTCGAAAATAAACTGTCGGGTCTTACGGAATTTTTGTTTATAAGTATGTTAACATTTTTGAGAGCATCTTTTTCGCTTGCTAGCGTTGTTGGATCTACATAATCAGACTGAGCTATTCTAGCGCCCAAGTGTTTGCTACCTTGCATATAAATAGGTAATTTATTCAAACTTTGATAGGAGCTATTGTTAGATTTAGATGGTGATGAGGAACCTACAGAGCTTGACATGTTAGTTACCATGCTTATACTTTTGTCATAATGAGGCCGGAATAGCTCTGGCTTTTGATTTATATCATCACAGCTATGTGATAGGATTTCCAAGTTATTTTTTTCGGTTTGACTCTCACTCATTGTAGAGTGCTCACAAACACTTTTACTAAGTGCATCAGTATTTATGGAGTAAACAATAGTTGAGGTTGTAATCGGACTCACATCGGTAGAAGTAATCACCACTTTAATTTCATTCTTTATATTGTTAGTAAATTCATTAACCTTTAGGCCATCGTTTCTATTTTGATTATCGTCTGGATGTTCGTCACCAATTATACTTCTAAATCTTTGTAATAAATTCTTTGAATAACTTCTTGGATTTAGAGCAGATCTTTTTTCAGATGTTGGACTCTTCATGTCAGACTTAGGATTGTCAAAATTATTTTCATTTGCATTTATTTCAGAATCGTCATTATTTTTGGTCGGCGTACGATTCTTAAAACGACCCAAAACATTTTTAAGTGACAAAGCATTGCCAGTAGGTTTGTATATCTTATGTTCCGGGTGAATCATATCTAGATTTTTTGTTTTATCTTCAGCATTTTCTACTGTTAATGCTTCACAAGATGACGTGTTCGAAGTATTTAAAATTGGGTGAGAAGTAATCAAGCTGCTATCGTTTTTATTTGTATCTAAGTCCATTTTCTCAAAATTGTTCTTATAGCATCTATCAATTTCTTCTTCTAATTCTAATGTCGACTGACTAATATTTTGCATATAATCAGCTTCTTTTGATTTAGGTTTTTTATTAAATTTTAATATATCTCCTTCACTCATATAGTTTTCTACGTCATCGTAACTAATTTCACTTTGGTCAGATGCTATTGTAAACGGTCTGTCAACGCTCATAACTTTACCATCTCTATTCAAGTATGTCTTACTGTTACTGTTCGGTTTACATTTGAAAGTACTTAAATTATTTTCATCTTGTCCACCTGTAACCACTTGAAAGCTTCTTGGAAGCGATCCAGATTTTCTATCCCTTGATACATTAAAATGTTCTTTCTGACGGCTCAACCAAATTTCAGGTGTATTCGGACTCTGCTGTTCCGAGCTCATAGGTAAATAATCACTTGTTTGTGTGTCAGGAATATCCTTCTTTCGTCTACATACCTCAACTAGATTATCATACATATTTTCTTCTTTACTGTTTACAGGTGGACCTTGATTTTCCATCACGACGTAATAATCCGTGGATTTAATATTTTTGTCCACCTTTTCTGGGGATTTTAGAGGTACATCATAAATCCCGTCGTCTAAACTGTCATGACGTTTTAGCTGATCGAATGAAAGATATACGTAATCCGAATCAGGACCTCCCATTTTATTGTTCTCATGCACATTGTCTATGACAATTGGCGGAGATGGTAACCTTTTAGGCCGTGAAGGATGTGCGTTATGTTGAATTAATTTACTTTTAGCGTTAAGTGAATGTAAGTTATCATCAACTCTATTTTCTATTCTCAGAGTTTCGTAAATGTGATCATCATCATCCACTTTGTCGAAACTTTGTGTTCTTTTTTGAGATACATCTGGTTCGGGATTTACATCTATATCCAAATTTTCTGACAGTTGTCGAGAAAATTTAGGCTTCAGTTTTATCATATCATTCTTTGCTGCTATGACTGGCTCGGGATTGGAATGTGATTTGAGCAATCTCTGGTGTCTTCGCTGCGCACTATTACGTAGTTGCTGTTTTTTAATTAACTTTTGAAATTCTCTATTCTGCATTAACAGTTGCGATATTATTTGTTCCAGGGGTTGTTCCATTTCTTCACAACTTTCATGCACTTCTTCTTGGTGTTCTTCTTGATCAATATTACTTATTTTATCTTCTGCCTCTGATCCCTCGTTTATAACTTTCTGTTTATTTAAGTATTTAACCTTTTCTAATTCATTCTTCTTAAATGAATCGGTTTTCTCTATCAATTTCTTATAAGTTTCTTCATCTATATCTTCATCTTTGCTGATTGAACAAGGTATTCCTAAGTTTTCACTGTTAACATTGGGTTTATCAATATTGAGACTATCATTGGACTCTGATATGTGTAATATGTTCTCGGTAGATACGTCAGTTGAAAAATCTGTGTAAAACTTGGTCTTACTATCAGTTCCCAATCGAAGTTTAGCTCTATTTTTCTTTATTTTAGAAATTTTCTTTGGTATGTTTTTTGTATTATACATTTTTATTTCTAAATTCGGTTTTAAGATTGGACTTGTGCCTCTTTTTCTACTTTCAAGTTCCGGATCTGAAATGATTGTGCTATCGTTTGTTTTATTTTTTTTTGTGATCTTATTGGAACCACAGTTTCGACATTCAAATTCAATTTTTTCAGAAGATTTATTATCATTTCTTTCATTATCGCTATCTTGAGATTTTTTTAGCAAAATTGCTGCAGCATTTTGCTGTAAACCCGGTTCGGATTTTCTTCTCCAAGTGCCAATTTTAGAAGATAATTTAGATCTTTGTGGGTCGTCTTTAGATTTGGATCTCAAAGTATCCGTTCTATGTTTCTCAGTGTCGTTACATCTTGATTTTCTACGATGCAATGTGCCTACAGAATCTGTTACAGGGATATTTTCTTTAATTTTAGCGCACTTTAGACAAGTTTTCTGAATATTTCTAACACTAGTTAAGGAATTATTAGTTTCTGCTGTCAAATCTTCTTTGCTTTTGCGTGTATCAGTATAGCCGACGATGTTATCTGAAGAATGATAACCTCTAGTTTTGTTAAGTGGACTCGTGAATTCTTTGCCAAAACTCTCCTGGGAAGATTGAAAATCTGAGCATTTACATCCTGATTGTTTTCTTTCTATATGTTCTGTGCTACCAGAATCAATGTAATGCAAAGATTTATCACATTCAAGGCACTTCTCTCCTATATCTGCGATCTCTGTGTTTTTGCAACCACATTTTTCTTCATTCGATTTGTCTTTATTCGATAGTTCCGTTTCACAGTCAGAGCAAAGATCTATGTAACAGCTATCACAAGTATAATCTATGCCCTTTTCTGCTGATACTTGAACACAATCACATTCCTGAGTAGAATCGCCTCTTGAATTAGGAACTGTGTATTTCCTATTAGCTTTCTTAATTCGGGCGCGGGCATCATTTTCACAAGTTTTTCTTCTTTCTCTTTCTATTTTACGTTTCTCTAGATATTCTGGAGCTGAGAGTTGTTTTCTCATTGATGCCTGGGTGATTAGATTGTGAGACTTTTCAGCTAATATGTCATCTGTAAAAAATAAATATGTTTGAATTACTTGTAAACTTCTGAAAGATAATATGTTCTGTAGACTTTTATGATTTATATTTATAGGAGATTGTAATATCATAATTACCATCAGTTTTGTTCTGCCCAAGTTCCATAACTAGTTGTCTAGCATGAGATGGTATGACGGCGTTGTAATTCTCTAATATTACCTGAAAGTTATTAATACATATAAATTATAGATAATCAATAAAACATTGCTCAGTACAGTCTACAGAGAGCAAATTTTAAATTCTATTTAGATTTTTTACATATTATTTAGAGACCCTTAGGGTCCATTTACACTGAAATTGCAGAGGGCCGGTAGCGGCGCGACGAGCACTTTTGTTATGAAATGATTTAAAACTTTATCTATATCGTATATAGACCAAAATCTCTTGAGAAGCTCGAAAAGGACGAGCGGCCACACGCGCCTTGTAGCGCTACTGCTCGCTCGTATCCTGTCGGTCGCTGACGGCCGCTGCCGGCCGTTGCTACTTCGGTGTGAATTAACCCTTACACCCCGTTTACTCTTTTATAAAGAAGTCTGATGAATAATAATAAAATGTAATATACTTTTTCAACCTACCCGCTTCAGCAACAGTGTCCACTCCCGCTTGTGTCGCTGCGAGCGCGCCTGCAGCGTGAGCTGCGCGCGCGGCGCGTCCCACGGGATCACGTGGAACGACAGCGGCGCGCCCGCGATCGACTCCACCAGCATCATGTTGTTGCACTGGAATACGATTGTATAAATACAAAACTCTTTGCTTCGGGAAGAAAAGACCTTTAGTTTACCCAAAGAACTTGCACATCATATTAACTATCTTTCGCCATTAAGGCATCTTGATATCTTAGTTTATCAACACACCTTTTGATATCAAGGCTTCACACACCTTTTCAGAACATTATGGAGAACTCTCAGGTAGGTAGGTATACAACTTTTACAAGCAAGTACCTAATCATTGATTTGTAATAGACATATAACTTTTGAAATCAACGTTCGAATCACTGGGCTACCGTTACAGCTGCATTGCTGTAACCATAAGTACTTAGTACCTACATAAAAGCAGTAACGTACCATAATATGAGATTTGTACGCGAGAATCCCGTCTTCCCGATTCTTAGTGACGAGTAACATTTTGTCGAAGAGAAAGGCGTGACGCATCGCCTTCGCGCCGAATACTCTGCAAATAAATACCTGATTTAGTTTCTTCGCAAAATTATAGATTATCAAAAGAACGGATTTCCATATTAATCTAATTAATTATTGTATAGGTACCGTTAGCAAGGATTCATTATTTCTGCATTTTACGTTCCCATACGTAAGCCTCCAACATGAGTTCCCTAACGAAT
>DWKA01001647.1:0-12019 GCA_018249155.1 Panoquina ocola ocola | reverse complement strand
GATATAAAACGAATAAAAAAAAGCGAAACACTTAGCAAGTTTATGTTTTGTACAGATTATCAGAAAAAAAAAATATGATTGGGAATAAATGTTTAATATTTATTGGGCAGTATGAAGTAACATATAGCTATGCTATCATAATTTTTCTTTGATGGAAAGAATCACCTTTTTTGTTAAATTAGGGCAGAAAAGGTAAAAACGAAAGTGTTTCGATTTTTTTGATGTATATGTATATCAAGATACTAAGCTTCTGAATGTATGGGAACATACCTAAATTAGTAAAAAACGTACCTATAGATCTTCTGATTTTAATAATTATGACATTATTTTCTTCCGTAACTAAGTATCTTCCTTTGTATTTTTTTTTTCAATGTACCTAGCTAGGTACCTACAAACTTTTTGTTCTACTTTAAATATTATGGTATTACATCGTGATGTTACGATAAAATGTAGTTACACATTTTAAGTTACCTATAAACTACAACGCCAAGTGGTGATCAATACAGGAAACTAGATAAACACCTAAGAATCAATCCTTTGCGATTCGAACAACCACCTACCTCCTACGAGATGAATATACGTTCAAAATCTTTTAAATACCAATTTTAAAAAGCCGAGAAAGTAACATACCTCAATAAAAAAGTAACATGAGTATCTACCTCGAAAGAGCTGATCCACTATTGGTATACTCCCGAAAGCCACGCCTCGACACGGGTCTAGGAGCCTCTGGCCGTCTGCCACCATCAGACCTCTCCGCACTACTGCCTTCAGAAAAATCCATAATACACTTGTTTTTTCACTTCTAATTAAAATACATTAAAATAATTCTAACGAGGCTATCGTTCACGCGCACTACCAATGTTGTTTGTACGTTGCCATGGCGACGCACGTCTGGGCCACGTCTGAATGTGTTTTCAGTTAAGATTCGACTTTATTTCTTAGGGTGTAGATTGACTTTAGTGTGACGTTTTTAGTTTTGACTCCGTTTCATTACCATCTGATTTTCGCGGTTTAGTAATGAAAATCCCAGAAAACGGAGAAGGTAAAATCCCACCAAAAACATTCTGTAAAAAAGTATCAAGTCTCGATAGAGCTGCTTGTTTATCTCTAAAAAATATTTAATGAAATCTCTAGTCTAGACCAAGTTGAGCCAAGTCTAAGATTCGTTACTTACTATAATTATCGTATTATAATATTTAATATGGCAACGGCCAACTCATTTATCTTAGCAATAGATACTAAATATACCTACTTAGATAATAATAGAATATTTTTTTTTAACGAAATGCTTGAATGAACAAAATCTATTTTAAATTTAAATAGAAGATATGTTTGTAAATTATGAGCGATTTATATCGGTTACACGATAATGTCATAATTAAAGTAAAACATGCAAGAATTCGCCAGCATGTTTTTAATTAAATGATAAAATACGATGTTACGTTTGAGTTCTCTGCACCACGTCCTCGATTTGTACCGTTTATCTCATGTTTTGCCTTCACTTTAAATACGAATCCCAACATTCGATGTTCATTTGTCCCTTAGATACAGTTCAGACACATTGCGTGCAGCATATCGATGATGTATTTTAAGTTGAATACATTATTATGTATCCACTTGTTAGTAGTACAAAGCTTCGAATTTTTTGGCATAAATAACGGTTACCGACGCTTGGTGAAAGAATTTAAATCGATTGCCTCACTGGCAGGAGCGCCCGTCTTCACTCGGTGGATAGAACAGAAATTGGACCACTTTGATGCAAATGAGACACGTACTTGGAAAATGAGGTATTATGAAAGATTGGACTACTGGCGACCGAATGGTCCAGTTTACTTGTTCATGGGTGGCGAGTCTCCGGCTGAACCAGGATTTCTTACAACAGGCGTAGTATATGATTTGGCGACAGAAACAAAGGGTGCGATGTTTATGTCTGAACACAGGTATTACGGAAAGAGTCAGCCAGTAAGTAGGTCAAATCTAGAAGATATGAAATTTTTAAGTGTTATGCAAGCACTAGCCGACAATGCGGAGTTACTGAAAACTATCAAGAAAAGTATTCTATTCAAGGACTCCAAAATTGTTATTGTTGGCGGTTCGTATGCGGGTAATTTAGCTGCATGGATGAGATTACTTTATCCTGATCTTGTAGACGCAGCCATAGCAAGTAGCGGTCCTGTGGAAGCTAAGAGAGATTTTTATGAATATCTTGAAGTTGTTAATAAAGATTATGAACAATTTGGCACCCCTGGATGTTTGGAAAATGTACAGAATATATTTGAACGGTATGATTTGCTATTTAAATCCAGTGAAGGTATTAAACAACTTAAAGAGGAAGAAAATATTTGTGAGGAGACAGATATAACGAAGCCAGAGAATAAACAATTATTTTTTTTGATGAAGGCATCAAATTTTATGAGTAATGCACAGTACGGAACTACTCAAAGTATTAAGAACCATTGCTCTAAGATAAATAGTACACAAGACACTTACGTACAAAAGGATGACGAACAATATTATTGGAATGAGAAGCGAGACTGCTACGATTATGAATTTAACAATATGATTCAAGAGTATCACGAAGAAGACAATGATTGGATTTTGTGTTGGACTTATCAGACGTGTACTGAATTTGGCTACTTCCAATCGACTAATTCTGATAATCAGCCGTTTACGGCAAATATTCCAGTAGAATTATATGACAAAATATGCACAGCGCTGTTTGGTGTAGGTTTTAACAAAGAAAAAGTTAATAATGGTGTTCAAAATATTAATTATATGTTTGGAGGTAAATCTCCTAACGTAACTAAAGTAGTATTTGTTAATGGTGAGATGGATCCTTGGAGTTCATTGGGTATCTTAGAAGATATTTCCTACAATGCTCCTGCAGTTTATATCCCAAGGTCTTCACATTGTAGAGATTTGTTTTCTAATTCAAAAGGAGATCATGAAGAATTAAAAGAAGCAAGGAGTAATATTAAATATCTCATTAAAAGATGGATAGGTGCGGGTGATTTTAACATGTAAATAATTTTGCTACCATAAAGGTAATAAAATAAATTGTTTCGTTTTAGAGTTCTGTAGTGAAAAGAAAACTTTAGGTGTGATTTCGTTATGTTAATTAAATACTAATTAAATGTTATATTTTTCTGTTTTTTTTTTTATTTTGCTTGTGCTACGATGGACAACAATACTTTTTGTATACTTTTAACTGCATTGTTCCTGTGCCTAAGGTACAATTAACTAGAATAATCTTATTCATCATTTTGCAGAAAGGGACCTTAGGAAATTAAATTTTAGAAAAAAGTGGGAGATTGACTTATTTTTTTATTAATGTAGCGATTGAAATGAAGGAAAGAAACAGACAAATGAAAATAAATACGCTCAATATTGATACAATTATAATTAGATGGTTGACTAGTTTTTTCGTTTATAATAATTATGTGTTATCACCAACAATGTAGACATAAATACCAGTGTACTTAAATTTTATATACCTACCAATAAAAATCTGACATGGCTGATAAAGGCATTCTTAAGTCAACGATTAGAATTTTATTAGTCGCCAGAACGTTAGCATGTCATTTCATAAATCTTTAAAATTCTTGTTATCTGATAATACCATTTATTAGCAGTATAAAATGTAATTTCGTGTACTTTTATTTCATGTCAAACAAACTGTGATTGTTTGTAATTAAATAAAATTACAATGATTTTCATCGCGGTATTACTGTACGTTTTTAATGTATTAACCGTCGATGGCTTTGAAATTATTTCCATCAACGATGGCTACAGTGGTGTAGTAGAGAGATTTGAATCTCAAGCCCAGGCTCAGGTCAAGCTCAGGTTTGGCAAAAATGCCATGGAAAAATGGATAGAGCAGAATGTGGACCATTTCAGTGAAGAGGATACTCGGACATGGAAAATGAGGTATTATGAAGATTTACAATTTTGGCAAACAAACGGGCCTATTTATTTATTTATTAACGGCGAAGCTCCCGCATCGCCCACTTTCCTTACGACTGGAGTACTTTACGAATTAGCAAAAGAGACGAACGGTGCGATGTTTCTGTCGGAGCACAGGTATTACGGTGATAGTCAGCCAGTAGATAGATCAACATTTAACGTAGATGATATGAAGTTTTTAAGCGCCGATCAAGCTTTGGCTGATACTGCCAATTTATTGAAGACTATCAAGAATAATTCGCTCTATAAGAATTCTAAAGTAGTTGTTGTGGGGGGATCATATGCAGGTAATTTAGCTGCATGGATGAAATTAAAATATCCTGATGTAGTTGATGCCGCAATATCGAGTAGTGGCCCCGTTCTGGCTAAAAGAGATTTTTATGAATATCTCGAAGTTGTTGGTAGAGATTATGAAAAATTTGGATCTGACGATTGCGTAGAACAGATTCGAAGTGAATTCCAAAAGTATGAATCATTACTTCAAACTGAGGATGGCATTAGGCAACTTAAAAAGGAAATGAATATATGCGAGAGTACAGATATGAAGAATATTAAAAACATGCAACACTTCTTTTCAGTACAGACAGACGCATATAGTTATATCGCTCAATATGGTAGCCCTACCCTTATTGGGATTTATTGTAAAATAATGAAGGGTGTACGAAACATGTCAAAAGTATCAGATAAAAAATATTATTGGAGAAATGATGAGAGCTGTTATGACTATGACTATGACAGCGTGGTACAGGCGTATCGTGACCCTATTAACAGAGATACGCTCTCTTGGATATATCAAACTTGTAACGAATTCGGCTACTTCCAAGCAGGTACAAGTGATAAGCAGCCATTTACACATAATATTCCTGTTGAATATTTCGATAATCTTTGCAGGGATTTATTTGGTGCAGGTTTTGGTAAAAATAGAGTAATAAGGGGCGTGGAAAGAATAAATAAAGAGTACGGAGGAAAATCACCTAACGTGACTAAAGTTGTTTTTGTTAATGGAGAGATGGATCCGTGGAGTTCATTGGGTATCACAGAAGAGGGTTCGGTTGACGCGCCAGTTATTTTTATTCCGAAGTCGTCTCATTGTGAAGATTTGTTTTCTAATGAACCAACTGATGTTCAAGAACTAAAAGACGCTCGGGCTCGTATTAAGGCTCAAATTAAAGAATGGATCCAATAGCTGATAATTTGATAATACGACCAACGATATAATAATATTGGAATCGTAAATTGGACATCGATTATATTTTTGAACGTGTACACGTTCCGATTATACTCGTATAAGGAGCATGATATAAAGATTCAAAACCAATCATTCAGTTGTAATCAGTTTTCTTGTTTTCCAATAATATATTTTCTTCATCACTTCTACAATTAATGTCAAGAACAGGATAGGTAGGTATTATTTCACGATTTACTTTGATTTGTGAAGCAGACAATGGGCATCCGCAGATTTGACTGGTGCAAATCAAGGGAGGCCAATGTCCACAGCAGTGATTCACTAAAGACTAATTATTTTATTGATGAACAGAATAAAAAGATTGAATTTTACTTAATCGATCTTACTTTACTTATCACCATGGTATATAATTATTATGTTTAATATCTACTAAGAGTACATTGGTTCCCCATTTTTTTTACATTAAAATGAAACTTTGAGAAATACCTCATCATTTAAGTTATTGAAGTTTATCCTATGTTAAAAACAATTTGAACATATTTTTTTTCTTCTTTCAGTTTTTGATTAACCTTGCAACGTCTAGGAATATTAAAAATAAAACAAATGAACAATATTAAAATAATTTCATATTTTATTCATACACGTTTCCTTAAAATAGGTTACTCTCTAACCAACACCCAACCTTGTACATAGAGGATGTTGATGTAATAATAATATGAAATTTTATTTATTATATTAAAAGCATAGTTGGCAACACAGTTTGATATAGAAATAATAAAGTTGTAACACTTTTAGTATTCGTGTTAAAATCTTCTGCTGCTTCGATTTCGAGAATAGACCCCTAAATGCTGTTCATTCATTGTTCAAAGAATCTTGCCAACCAGACTCGTCAAAACAATTAGTTAATTTATTGAAATAAATGTTAAAAATGGGACCTATACAATTCGTTTTTCACGTAAATATTGTTCAACAAAAACATTATTTACTTCTTTCGTATTTAAAATGCGTTTTTCTGTAACAGTATTTGTATACTTTGATATTTTGCAATCGATATTTTATATCATATTTAAGTTGGCAGTGTGAATTGCTTTCATAAGTGTCAAAGATTTATTTGAATAGGTATCTACAAAATTATTATTAATAATACGTGTGATACAAATGGTAACCTGCATAGCACCTCCAAACTCGAATTTCCAATTAGAAATATTAAAAGCACACCAAATAATTAAAATAATTCTTATAAGTACTATGCTAATCAGTGTAGCTCTATAATTATCTAAAATTATAAAATATTATTCATAATAAAATTATAATATATATTTAATAACGTGGATTCTTATTATTTTTACACTAAATTGGTTACCTATTCTGAAGGCAATCGATATTTTATCTACGACATATTGTTGCTGGAATTTTGACCTAATAATTAAAAATATATAAGTAACCTAACTAATATATTATACACAAATTATATGTTTAATAATTCATAAAAAAATCAGCATAAATTGTACAAAACCTAACTTAACATTTAATTGAGTATTGATAAAGTACATGAAATATTAGGGAATAATATAAAATGGTTATTACCTTACTTATAAGTAGTAAAAAATTAAAAAATATTTACAAAAGTTGTAAAAATCGTCAATATAGTTTATTAACTACACGTTATTACATGATTGTTTTATAATAATTATTTACTTTGTGCATCAAGAGCATTTTCTAACAATGATATTACAATTTTATTAGTCAAATTATAAACATAGTCACACGTCAAAACAATTTAATTTTATTCCCAACCCTGTCATGACTAGGATTGTCACCTAAAATTAAGAAAAGAAAAAAATAAACACAGTTCTGCTATTCAAGTATGTATTAAAAAATAATAATTAATCAGACGAAGCTTCATTTCCTTATAAAAGAAAATTAAACGGAATTGTTCAAACATTTTTCAATATACACTTTAAAACTTTCAAAACATTCATTTCATTTCTTATAAACCGCAGGTATACGATTGCAAATCTGCAATAAATATAAAAACAAAGTACATTTGATATTCAAATAGCAGAACAATGGTCTAACACAATAATGAACACTGAAAAGTTAAATATATTGGCAGTGATTACGTCACCTAACTACTTAAATTATTATACACACATTATCATCTAGCGATTACGCTGGTAATATTTCGATCACTTAACTTACGTCAGAGTATAAAAAAGCTTATAAAACGGATACACTTGGTAATATGGAAGCTTAGTCCGCTACGGTACAGAACTATAGACGCTATTAAAATCTACTGCGATTAAGCGATATTCAATGACGATTACCAATGAATACTTTGCAATCGAACAAAATGGTCCAATTTACTAAGTACTAAGTCATAATTTACAGCATTATTATATACAGCTTTGAGAATACAGTCACATCAATACATTAAGTCCACATTTAAATTAGACATGTGGGTATAATATCAACGTAATTGTATCCACGTTATGCTAAATTGAATCCTATAGTAATGGAAATAGAAGCGAGTTTAGTCCCACTCTCCGATGAACATATGGCGAGCGTTCGGTGCGGGTGGCGGGGGGAATCCGCGCCCAGGAATCGGTAGGCGTCCATACAATGCATACGGGTCGTAATGGTCTCCATCTGTAATTAAAATAGTACACAAAACATAATTAGTATTTATTTATCGATAAACAATTTATCAACCTAACCAACGCGCAATTTGAAATCGTCAAAAACACAGGTGCGTATTATTATTTATTTATTTATGTGTCATTAGGTAAATGTTATTGAATTATCATTTCCAAATTGTGGGTGTACAGTGAATTCATATTATTATTCTCAGCTTCCCGCCACTTCATCGATTATTGGATTTATACAAACTTGCAAAACCCGCACATTGATTTGTGGGTATTAGGGGATAGTTAAAAAACTGTTGCACTTTGTTAATTCATTTAACTGTGACTAAGCTGTGCATTTTTCGTCAGTCAGAGATCGTTAACGTTACATAGATTTCTTTTCAGAGTATTTTTATGTAGTTTTCAATAATCTGTCTATCCACGATCTCGACATAAGTTAGTAGCTAAAGTGATAGGAATAAATAATTAACACTACGTATTAGGTATCTTTTTTTAGAAAACCCTAGGCAACTGACTTGAGGTTGGAAAGATAGAATATAGAAAACAACTAACTTATCTGCAATTGATTATATTTTGACATTTGTTATTCCGGTGACATAAAAATAACATTACGACTTGTATCGAGTGCTTTTAGAATAGGTATCCACGATTCGTTTTACTGACAGAGAGACAAACATCTTTACCCACTACATGCTATGGGAATTTTTTGGAATCTATTTAACTTAAAATTCACGATAAAAATGATCGAAAACACAGACTATATTGATTAACAATAATAATATAGGATTGTTGTCGGAATAAGAACTCTGAAAGAATTACTACTAGGATGAAGCGAAGCTCGCAATGGTCAAACCCAGTAGCGGTCCAGGGCCACTGTAAACGATGGGTGCAAGAGAAAATAACAGGAGATTCTAGAACAGACCGATGATTAAGAAAGTGATGAACACAGAAGTGTGAAACAGTTATCGAAGCGAGAGGCGTGCTACCAAGCGAAGCGAGAATAACAGAAAGGTAAATACCAAGGTTGGAGCGAAGAGCCTTCGCGTAACAAAGTGCGTGGTTAGTGTACTAGCGGGGCTGCTGGATCACGAGTGGCAGCAGTTTTCGATCCCTGTCAGGATAGAATTGATACATGAGTTTTTCCTTTCTCGGGGGACGGTCGTACGCACCGATTCCGCTCTCGTAGGACCGGGCGTGCCATAACGCTGCTTGGGGCATCGGTGCGTGGGCGAATGGAGGCATGTGGCCGGGGAAGGGTCCTGGGTGAGCGTGGGCCACGCTGTAACGCTTGCTGGGGACTGGCGTCTCCTTCAGTGTGAGGCGCTCGGTCATCGCTGGGAGCACGTGTTTGCCGTTCGCCTTCACGAAGTTGGGCACGCGAGCGCGCAGACCGCAGTAGTACGGATCATCTGGAATTGAATTGTTTAGAATGTTTTATGTCTAAACTGCTTTGTCCGTTTGTTTCAAGGCATTTTATTAACGGTTTATTGTGATACTTAAAATAGCTAACGAATGATGGCACAAAGACGTAGGTTTTAAGATGGTAAAAAAAGTGTTTGTACACTAATACATTTTTACTAAAAGACACTCGTAATTACCTATGTAATTATGTTAATGATTTTGCTAAGTATACACGCATACCTGAATATTGTCTATATCTTATAGCAAATTTCACACATTTTTATGCGTCATCGCTATGTCAGGGTCGTTGTAACTGTTATTACCTTGGCATAAGGTTGACATTGACGATTCATTGATACATTGTTGTTAATGCTTGTGTGATTTAGTTTTGATATACGAGTAAGTACCAATGTCACAAAGTTGGGCCATTTAATATATTTTTAGACGGGAAAAAGTTTATTATACTTAGCAAAAATGTAATTTTAATTAATTTCTATAATACGCCTTAGAAATTAAACTTCAATTTTCTTGTAAATTAAATAAACGTGCACCTAACTTAGCTAGTTTGAACCCTGCAACTTATACAGACTTTTAGTCAACAAAGTTTCGGAGTAGGTACCTACATCGAGTCGAATACACGTCCCGATTCGAAATATATCGACTAACACGTTGCGATGTTCCCGTCATCGCATAATTCTAATCGTGTATTTGTACCCAATTTACATAACACATCGCGATCTATTTTACGGCGCGTACACACTCGCCGATCGGCAATAAGAGACGCGTGGCATACCGGCATACGGCGAGCTCGGTACCATGTTCCGCATCCTACACGTTCCAAATAGCGTCAATTCAAATATCAAGGATATGCCGAAATGCCAGCCGGAGGTTGCGAACGGTGCATTGTCTCGCCGTAACCTCTGTTCCGAGATTCGTCTGCGTCTACGACCGTCAAATTATAACGTGAGAGTGAACTGAATACGTCATAGCGGATTTTTGTTATGGCTCTCTTTTAGACAATGTTGGTTGCAAAAACTAACTCAAGCGTCCAATATAGATAAAAAATAGGCCCCAATTTTGGGGTCTGCTTGATTTAGTGCGCTTAGTGTTGTTTATTTAGCCACGGACAGACAAAGAAGACGTAGTTAAAAAAATTACGCTGTCACGCAGAAAAAAATTAGGACATTTTTGACGACGTCGATATTTGACGATGCGGAATCTAGCGGTTTTAATATACGGTTTTAAGATACCGGTATACCTATAGTCGGTATTTTTTTTATGTAAACCTATAAACGAGGAGGCAAGGCTTGTTTGGAGGCATATTCACATAAGGTAAAGCAGAGAAAAAATTGTTTCCTGAACAGCCAGCTTGACGCTCCTTGAGATAGTTACCTACAGTATAACCGACACTTGTCTTAACGAACAATAGTTCAACTGTTACGATATCATTGGTCAGTGATATCACTAGGCATGGGTGCTAACCGTGTCACGATATTATGACAGATTTCAGTTCGTGGGTCACTTTGACCTTGTCTTGTTTTAACGTGTGTTTTGAAGTCACGATACCTTTTAAAAACAAGATCCGCAAAGAAAACAAAGGACGTGGTATGCGGTAACCAATTCGAAATCTTCCTGGATATATATTTTTAGTAAAGGTACTTTGCCACACGCACCTACATATATTACCTGTGAACGCTTACGTGAAGTACCTATAGGGCTCCAGCATTGCGGAGAAATCCTGCACACTTGATAGTTCTATGTTTTTAAATCTGTGTGAAATCTACTAATCCACGATAGGCTAAGATGATGAGCTATGGCCTTTAATAGAGGAGACCTGTCCGGATTAAGTGTATTAACTATAATTATATTGGAATAATTGAATAAATGACATATAAATATAATATAGGATGAGAAAAAAAGTTACACTACTTTTCTCCTTTGTGTGTCAAACCATTTTTGTTTTGATGCTATTAACTCTCCTATGAGTCATTTAATTCATTTTCGATTGTTGTCGTTGGTGTATGGCAAGATCGTTAACGATTTTTCGCTTAATATTCGACATACACCAACGATTTATCGTTACGATCGGTCTGATGCGACGGATCGTACAGATAGATCGTAATATTGTATCGTGAGTGGAGCCCATAAGATAGTCTTTTTATCTGTATAAAAAGTAAAGAAAATTCTGCCTCTGCTCTACATGTAAGTATACCTACTTCTAAACATGTTAGCGAAAATCCTAAAGATTTAGAATATCACATTCCCGGTGAAGCGTTAGGATATATTAAAGTGGTGGAACGTGGCCATATTTCAGTGGTGGTGATATAAATCTGTGCGGGGACAACGAGCCTTATGAATGATGGTCGCGCTCGCCATATTGATATGGCAGTTCACACTTGCGACATCGGCTGTTGTAAATTACGTTTCGGACATATAAATCCTTGTATTGTCACACTGGCATGCCGCTAGGGTTGTCACTCAAAAGAGGGAGGTCGCGAAAAATTTTATAATTATACAATTATACATACGTAACTATTTAGTTTATTTTTAATCAAAATTTCAGAATGAAGAATGCTTACGATTTTACCTTTATTAAGAGCATAGAGTTTATGTGTGTGTAAGTTGGTAATTATACATGACTGTGTCTGCAACATTTGATTTTTGTATAATAAAGTTAAACAGTCGGTAAATGAGCAATATGGTACTTGGCACAGTGTGTGATTCGCTGTCTATTACCATCCTTGAAATCAATATATTTGCATAATGTAGGAGGCAAAGAGATGAAACACGAATATGAGACCACAACCACTACTCTCTCGGTTTG
>DWKA01001646.1:0-12022 GCA_018249155.1 Panoquina ocola ocola | reverse complement strand
GAATGCAGTTTTTCTTTTTATTAAAATCGATGTCATGGTTCCTAAGAACAGATCTTCGAATGTCTTATAGTTTCAGATTTCCCCTCACTGACCCATCTACGTGAATCACCCTGTATAAAGTCCTTGGTTTTGGCATAGTGGGGATAGGTTTACACATGTACACTTGAAGTGGCCAATCCAAAAGCCAATGCGCCTCTAATGGCTCTTGCCAAACTATGTGTAGGCAGTTATAAATAATAATTAGGCAGTTAACCAATCATTGTAGAGATTAATTAAAATCAGTCAGTTAGTCAATTAAGCTGTCAATCAATCAGAGAGTTTATCGAATAAGGCAGTAAATCAATCAATTAGACAGCATAGATAGATCAATCTGTTTAACAGTCAATGTAGTGTATGTTAAGGCTATGTTCGCATTGGAAGGATTCAAAAATAAAAGAACGAAATTAATCAGTTTTAATTTCAATAATATTATTTTACTTTGCCAATTTCAGTATATCGTAAAACTAATTAGAAGTACTATTTTAATAGGTCCTTATAGGTGATCAAAGTTCCATTTTCCGATTTCAGATTAAGTATCAACGGCGCATATCTCTTAGATGACGATGAAACATTAATAATATACATATGCCACGGTGTAAGTCCCGCGTTCCTGTCAGATTGCTTCGGTGTGACCGCGTTCAGTCAGTTGCCGGACGAAGCGAGGTCGCTACCCAAGTTGGAGTCGCCCGGCAACGAATTGCTACATGCCTTCGTTGAGAAACTCAATGATGACAAGCCGTATGCTGCTAATATACTCATTTTGAAGTGAGTATGGTTTTGATTATAGATTTTTTTTGTTTTTATGAGTTATTTTGTGTTTTTAAGAATCGTATCATTGAGAATAACAAAATTGATAATCGTTATACATCCCTATTTATGCCGTTGTTGTCAAAAGAAAACCTTTTTTTGAGGTTTCGACATGTTGACTATTATGACGAAAACCAAACCAAGTTCTCGTATAAAAATACTGCCATATTTTTTTAATAGACCATATTTTACCGTGTATTGCTCGAAATGACATAGACAGCACATAGCACACAAACACATAGCAGTATTTTTATACGAAACCCAATTTCTTTTTATTTTTATATTTTTAAACTACACTTTTTATTTCCAGGGACAACTCACCATCCAGGCAGATGTTCACCGAACGTCTAGTGGACGATCGCGTGGAGTCAGCATTCTCGTATTACGAGTTCTTACAACACGTGAAGACTCAAGTGAAATGAGTGAGTGACCGGCGACCGCGCGAGTGGATACTTTGGACGCGTTGCCGCTTGTTAGTGAGTGCGTGTGAAATACGTGCGTGTGAAATGCGTGCGTGTAAAATGCGTGCGTGTGACATTGCCCTGTTTCTGGTCAAGGTTATATTAAAGTGCTCCTTTGGTTACTGAGTGGTAAATACTGAATAGTTCTCATCGGTGGTTTCGTTTTGGACTCAGTTGTGATGTAAGTACATACTGTCTTACTAATAAAAATGTATGGAGCAGTGATTAGCTAGTGGTTTGAAAATTGGTATTTCGAATAAAAGCTCTGGGTACAAATCTTGCATGCACCAATCATTTTCAAACGGTGAAGGAAAACATCGGAAACTTGAACACCTGAGAGTTCTCCATAATGTTGTCAAAGGTGTGTGAAGTCCGATCGCACTTGGCCAGCGTGGTGGACTATGGCCTGTACCCCTAACAATGTGAGAGGAGACCTGAGCCCAGCAGTGGGACGATGGGTTGTAATGATGATGAATTAAAACGTTATAATGGTTGTATACCACAACGTGTGTTTCGTCGTCTTTACTCATATGTCAGCTAGCAAAAGAAAGACAGAGACAAAACTATTGATTTGCTATCTCCGTTACACAAGGCTCATAAATGTTTATTGGTAAGGCAGTTGGTCCTTTCAATGAATTTAATTTATTTGGTAGACAATCTTACAATATCTTTATATTGTGATTATTATTTTAAAAATAAGGCAGATACAAATTGAAGAGCATTAAAAAATAAATAAACATTTAATGCTGAATATAACTAATTCATGTTTAGTGTAAAATATTTTTTAATTAATTAAAAGTAATGGCAAGATTATTTACCAAATAACTCAAGTTTTTTATTAAAACGGACTAGAAGTTACTGTTTGTGAAATATACAGGTAATTACAGTTTGGATTATAAAATAACATTGGATACAATATGTTTGTTTGTTTGTTGAGTAAAGTTTAATAAGTGGAATAGAACGTTTTGAATAGATGATGCTGCAAGAAATTGTAAAAATAATATTGTATCAAAATCTTCCAGTTTTAAGTGTTCAAAAATGTGTCTTGACGAAATACTCGCAAGAAATAATGTGAAGTTTTATCAGTATTTTTTATGTTCCGCGGCTACAACAGTGTAAAGTTTTTCAAAATAAGTTAATTTTTATATTTTCATAGAGGGACAGTTCGAAATACCATTATGTTACGAACAAATAAAATATGTAATGAATTCATATACCTAAATAAATGGTATGAAAATATTAATTATTCAGGAAGTTATTTGTTTCGTAACGAAAGATCAAATTCGACACTTTACTTATATTTCAATTGGTTTCCATACAGCATCCGATTATGTATTTTATATTTACGAAAATAAACTTATGTTGAGCTGATTCTTTTTTAAACTCTTAACTTAAAATTGATCTCAATTGCTATGTCGTTATGCGTCCAGTTCTTTTTCTTTTCAAAGCTTATTTTAGGTATACCTATATAAAATGTTTTTCATACAGGAAAATAGTAGGACCGTAGGAAGTGTTTGTAAGGGATTTTGTTCGCAAATCAGATGAGGATGTTGAACTTTGTTGATCGTTTCGAATGTTTGTGATGACAATTCCGATCCACAATTATTATTAACTTTTAATTCGAATCATAAACCTAATTTTATTTTTCATTGACCAAAAATAGGGCTTGTTATAATTGAAGGGATACTACTAAATGTTAAATTACGCAATAATTTTTGTTATTGTCTCTCGGTATTAGGTGTATATGTAACAAATGATAATTTTAAATACATTTATTTATGTTTACTCAATATTACCTTGATTGTAAAATAAATTAGAGTAATTTATGAAATTTTAGCTAGACAGTTTTATATTAAAAGGCTTGGTTCAGATGGATATGTAAATAAATGATATATTCCAGCAGTTTGAGTGGATACGATATATTTATAATGGTTTTTTTTTCTAGGCACTAGTAATCAATTTGTCTCTGTTTATGACAAGATACTTGTTTATCTAATGTAGCTAATTATATGTGGCGATCGCTTTAAAATATCTTGGAATGTTTATTTTTTTCACTATACCTTATTTCTTAGATTGTTGCTATCTAGTTTGAAACATGCATCCTTATTTATCCCCTTGAAGCGTAAAATACATTTTGGTGATAGATAATTCTGAAAAATCTTTATTCGTATAGCTATAATTATTTATATTTACTCGATTTTATCGAGCCTTAAAAGCATCGAACATTTAACCTAATAGAACAGTAATATGAGCTAGAAAATTCCGAAACTGATCAGTGATTTGTCATTGATAAATGGAAATTTAAAACAGTACCGCACCAACAAGTGACCAAGTGAGCTGTGTGTCGGCCAATCAGAGCGCAGCGACCGGCGTAGTGTTTTGGCGTAATTTGTTTTCGAACAAAACAATATTACGCTCTATTGGTTATATACTCGATGCTAAACGCAACCAATGCCTATTTTAGTTAAGTGATGCATTTAAAATAAAGTCATTTGAATCATATTTTGAACGTGTGTTGCATAATGTTAAAATCAACATTAAATTGTATTTTATGTTGCAGAATATTTTTAAGAAATTTTCCGTTCTAGAATAAGATTATCATCAGGGTTCAATGCTGTAAGAATTCCGATAGTATTAACTTTGTTTGTCATAAACTTTTACATTATTATTAAAGTTACTAGAAGATACAATATCAAACAATATTGTGTAATGTATATGAATAAAGTTATTGGGAGTCTTTTGTTGAATAGTTTTGAACCCTGGTCTGTTTAGAATAAATGCTATTATTCTTTATAATTATCACAATTTGTTTGTACTAAAAATGTATAAACGTCTGGACCATTTAATTGTCCGATAAGTAAGTTTGTTACGTTGTTTTACACTTCGTAAAAAGCAAGATGGTTAAGAGTTAAAAATACTCTGTACGTAAATTCCATAGATGAACCAAATTAGGCTTTAATTTCTTTTGCATACGACTGAAATTCGTAAAGAAAACACTAGGAGTGTTACAAGATTTCATAAAGATGCATATGAAATGAAATGATCAAAATAAATGCTCACAGACGCTCGCTGTAGAATTCCTTTGACATAGACATTGTACTAATTAATCATCACAAACAAATTTGAGGACAAACAACTTCGTAGATCATGGTCTTACTGCGTTCACTGCCTCCTAAAAATTGGCATATGGTGTGCCACTAACGCGTAAACGCATATACGCGTCCGCGGAGCATTTTAATAGCGTTAAAAACGCACATACGCCTCTGGTACACTGAATGGGTTAATAGGTAGACGCCGCAGAATTATCGCCCATATTGATCTACTGTTTTTGTTTGATAATATAAAATCATTACTTTTCGATTGAGATGCAATGTTCAGTATTTTATCTTCTGTACTATAATAATAAAACTGAAAGTAACATTGATTTTTTTTCAAAATTCCGATAAGTGCCCACTTATATAACGAATAGAATACAAAAAAAAATTATAGTTATTTTCTGTCTATGGTTGTCTGTCCTCTAATGTAATTTTTCCAAGAAGTGTTATAGCTCCCCTGAAAAATGCAACGAAAGTTTGTACAGATTTTTATTAAAGTATCATCCGATTGGCTTCAAATTAATATAAATTACTTGAATTAATTGAACATGTGTCTTTCAGTTTTTCGATGTTTGATGAAGGAAAGAAGATAGGCAAAGAAAACCATTTTTTATTTTTCAAACGCTGCTCCCGAGCGAACTGTTAGTGATTTTATTGTTTGATTTGAGAATATAACTTCAAAAGCATACATACCAGTTGCGATATAAATTCACGTATTTTTAAATTTCGTTCTACATATGATATGAAAATGTAAAAAATTGAACTAAGAAGTTAGGAAACCTGGAAAAATATTACTATGTATTTATACCTTTTTTTTCGACCCCGATTCGATACAACTTTGTCTTTCTGATATTTTATTTTAACTTCATCATAGAGAGCTTGTGATTAAATCATGCTGCAATTGTTAAATTATGATTAACAACCAATGCATCAATCAAAAGTTGAATAGTTTTTGGGGACTGCCTGAGGACACTTTATGTGGATTGCACTATTCAAAAGGTAACACAGATTTGTTTAGGAATGCAACAGCTACCAATAAATTATGCAGTGATGAAAAAAAAGTTGCCACTAGGTACAAGAGTTGTATTGTATAGAGAAAGCTGTATTGACTGAGAATTTAAACAGATTATATTCATGAAATTGTATTTAAAAATGTAAAATGTTTGTTAGCGGACGATCCTCGGGAGCCATGACTTGTTTCAATATAAAGGATCTAAAATCATCGTTGTTTTATTTTATAACAATATAATGTTGTGTAATGATTTACACCGTTCGAAATTAATGTTATTTTAAAACTCAATGGTATTTATCTGTCTTCGTTGGCTTTTGGACCTAAGCGTTACCAGTTAAGTCTGTCAGCCAGTCAGTCAGCCAGTCACTCATTTATTTACCATAATTATTCAGAAAAATAAAAGGCAACAACAATATACACCTAATTACGAGTATAATCAATTCATAAGACAGTAAAAATAATCAAAAGGTAAATTATGTAAAGTATACAATTATAAAAAGTAAACAAACATAAAATCCTATAATTATGTAAATATACATAGGTAGGTATCATAAAAATCACACACACATACACACATACATTAAAATAAATCGTCCTTACAAGGTCTAAAAGACGAGCAACAAATAAAGCATTCGAGTGGTTTGAGCATTTTGTAAATGTCTAAGTCGCCGACCCACTTGTCTTTGGGCGAGAACTCATCACGCCTGAACGTCTGGTCTTCCAACAGAGACCAGAACCAAAGATAGCGTCGAGCCCTGGCCAACTTAGCTGACGAGGTTACTACGGCGTTGATGGCACGCCGACACACTGGGTCCTGGTCAGCCGGAGTGTTGAATGATAGATTTTTGATGTTGCATCGGAATACCTGGAAGACACTGGCTTATGGACTATCTTATGATTATATAGGTGTAATATAAGATTTAGTGGCTATTAAAACTGAGCTTCAACACAATATAGGCATCGGAAGTAACTTGGCAGGAGTCTGAAAGAGACATTAGATGCGCAGAAGTCGTTTTGCTCGGCTTTTTGTTCTGTGCATCTGTCTCCTTCAGACTTTTGCCAAGTTATGTCAATGATTACATCTATTATGAATAACGACTTTCATTTTCTTTATTATATAACCAGTCGTTTGGAATATTTATCTAATAGGTAGGTATGTAGCTTTCTTCTACCCACTACTTACATGCTACCATCTCGAGGCTACCATCCTACAGATCTGTGAGATATCTCTCAAATAGATTCCGTAAACATCAGAGATCTATTATTGATGCTTTGTCAAAGTCAAATTAAGCGAAAATCCATGCCACCCCACGGGTCAAAAAATCCTGATTTCCAAAGCTGGATACGCACATGTATAAACATTCCTTTGGAGTATTTAATGTGGGTAAGTACTTGCCAGCTTTTACCATAATTCCAGAATTTCTTAGCGGTTTAACTAAAATATCATTTAAAGAATCAACCATAGATACCTACCTCATATCCGCACATTTCAATCATACAATAATTTATAAAATCGACAGGAACCAGATCCACTCGGAAGCCAAGCTTTTGTAGATGATCTGTAGTTAGAAAATGCTTTTAAATTTTTTTTATTTTAGTATTTATTATTACTAATTAGGTATGTTATGTTAATGGTTTCAACCAGTTAACGTCCACTATTGGGCTCGGGTCACGACTGAGGAGAGTCAGAGCATATTCCACCACGCTACTCCTGTGTGGACAGTTGGAGGGGTTAGTAGCCAACACTACAGAAGTTTTACAGACAACAACTGCTATATAATCATAACAACCGGGACCGATGGTTATACGTGCCCTCCGAAGTACCTACAGAATAAGTGTTCAAGAAATTTTGCCACTAGCGGTCACCCATCCAACTACTGACCTTATACGTTATCTTATAATAAGAATAACTTTTTACCTTTTAATCCTCTTAGTTTTTGTGGTTTGTGAGACAATGTATAAAACGATTCGTACGGGCCATAATATATTCTAGCGTATTGTACTGCCATTATCGTATAATATTAGGAACTCTTGGAATTTATAAAATAAAAAGTTTATTTATACAAAAATTATAGACACCCATACTCAAGGTTTATAATGCGGAAACTAGTGGGAAATCACTGAGTACTATAGGAGAGAAAAGAGAAACCACCGTCGTTGGTCAATGACATGTGACACTGTTAGGTACGTCAGAAAAACTACAATAAAATTGATTGCGAGTGGAGGTTCATTAACATTCCTTCCGACATAATGTAATCTGGGTGCTTGAGGTCAGTGCGCCGGACTAATTAAATAACAATCTAATTTCAATCTAAATACCTTTGGAAATTAAATAAAAACTATCGCAGCCGTCTAGAAGAGCGGTACACCGCGCAGAGACGCTCAGTTCCGAAAAGGAGAGACGTAGGAACCTATCCCGGTAAAACATTTTTATTAATTTACAATAACATTATTACGGTCAGTCTCTCCAGTTCTACAAGAAGTGAAATGAGTAAAGAAATCGAATTCTAGCACGGATTTATTGGATTCAATCTTAGATACCTACAGTAAAATAACATCACAAACTAACCGACATGTTATAAATTCTATATTCTAAGGTTTACACGGAACAAAGTCGTTCCCGATTTAGTGTTACCGCTTAGATCTTTGGAATACAGTCACGAAAGAAGAGTATCTAATTGCCATGAGAGGGGCCTGGGTTACCATTATACAGCGCAAATTAAAGTAGTCGTGCAGCGTCAGATATATCGGCATGCTAGAATTTTGTATTTACTTAATACGGTCTTTCGGATTTCCTTAGTTTAAGTTTTAATGGAATGCCACCTTCAACTCCTTGAACGACGTTCTGTCTAGGATCTACTTTCAGGTCACGACGGGTAGCGGCGCTTGGCTCTACTGTAAACTTCTGCAGTACAGCTGCAAGTCCTGCCAGCGACTGCATCTTGCCCAGACGAGAACCTGGAACATAAACTTTTTATTAGTGAGACAAACTAGGCAGGTACATGATTTAATAACAGCAAGAGCTATTTTCTATGATTTACGATAACCGGTCTCGTGTATCGCTTATAATTCGTCGGAATGTTACTCAGTGATAAGGTAGCAATCAACTCGTAATAAAATCAGATTAGTAGTTATGGAAATTATCTCATACAAATGTATTACAAATATTAATATTATGTAGGTAAAAGGATCAAAATATGTAAGGAAATTTTAGGATAAAAATATCATAACAATTAAAGTTACTCACCTATACAATTTCTTGGACCATCTCCAAAAGGTAAATACACATATTTATTACGCGTATTTGCCTCATCAGCCATGAATCTTTCCGGACGAAAGTCTGTAGGGTTATCGAAATATTGTGGGTCCATTTGTATAGCTTGAATTGGTATGATGACTTTCACACCAGGATCTATTACGATACCCAACTTAGGTATAGTGTATCGTTTAGTACATTCTCGGTTAAGGACACCTAACGAGGGAAACATTCTCATCGATTCTTTAAACACCATGTCCAGGTATTTCATTTCAGTGATAGCATCATAACATAATTTGTCATCGTATTTTGAAAGAACCTTATCTATTTCATCTTGAACTTTCTTCTGGATATCCGGATGAAAAGCCAGTTGATGTAATGTATAACTGGTAGCTGAAGACGACGTTTCGAAACCAGCAGCGAAGAATATAAACACCTGTGCTGCCATAACTTGCAAATCTATTTGCATGTTTGCAGAGGTGGGTGTACCATCAGCGTTGGTCTTCTCAATAGAGTCTCCCTCTATTATTCCTTTTCCTTCTAGCTCTAAAAGTAAGTCTATGAAATCATTACGTCCAGAAGGCTTGTACTGTCTCTGTTCACGAATATTTTGAACAATTTCCTTGATTATTTTTTCGATCATGGGATCAAAAATTGTTATCATGTTTCTTAGCTCAGGAAATAGTTGCCACAGCAAGAACAATACACGCATACTGAGTGTACGTTGAAATATTTTCTTTCCAAGTTCCCGGAACATAGAATTTTCGTCATTAATGGAATTCATTTCTATGCCGAAACCACATGCACCTATAAACTCTGTGGTAAAACGGGCCATAAGATCGCGAACATCACATTCACCCCCGCGTGTCACAATATCTTCGCCGACATGCTGAAGTTTCTCAGCGCACTGTATTATCAAGGGGAACATATTCTTCAGCTTAGCTGTAGTGAATGCCTGTGTAAGACGTTGACGCAGTAGCTTCCATGTGTCACCGTCCACATGAAACAAATTACCCAACAAAGGCTCCCGGATTGGATCCCTGCCAAGTCCTCTCTTATAGAAGTAGTTAAAATCCACGCTGAGGATGTCTCTGATGATGTCCAAATCCCTTACGATCAATTCCGGAGTGATGCCTCTGAAATACCCCACGACTTTCTCATCGGGGAATTTGTTGTAGAGTTCGGTCGATACTTCTGCTATGCTCTTGATGCTGACAATATTTATGAAGTGGTTCCCAAATAGCGGAGTCGGTGAAATATGTTTCACATTTCGTTTTGCCCAGTAGCTGTGGTTACGAGTTGTGTAATAATATATCGCAATAACCAAGAGAATAATTAAGTAAAACATGGTGTATGTTCAAAGGTTGCGAATGGACTATCGTTAAATCTGACGAGTCATAACGGTAATGTTAATCAAGTGCAGTGACGCATCTTACGCCATTAATAGTTGATGGACAAGGCACATTCCGTGCAGACTTTGACCTCATGAATATACCCATGATTAACCACCGTCAATATATAAATGAAAATAATAGAAATTTAGGGCGTTACATCCGAGTTTGAGTTTACTATGACAAGTTCAGAACACTACGTTACTTACACTGAAGTTTCTACTTAAAATAAATGGACATAGACACAAGTAAGACAAGAAAATCTAGAATCTTATGCAATGGGCTGAGTTACATTATTTGGTTTGTTTAAAATTATTTTTCCTGTAGTTACAGAATTTCGTGTTATTAATAAAGTAAATTTTGGGTACCTACTAAAATTGTTTTTTCCTGTAGGTACAGAATTCCGTGTTACTACTAAAGTAAATTTTAGGTAGGTACCTACCTATCTTAACGCATTTTTTATTACTTTTAATCAACCAGAAGATCTAATACCAATACAATTTCACGTATTTTTATCAAAGTTCAATAGATCGATAGAAACACACATATAATATAATTAGGTACCTATGTCCTTGGATCGGGCAGTAAAACTTCGCGATTAGACCATGTAGATTAAAAGTGTCTGTATACCTTATTATTAAATTAGCAAGATGTTTCCGAGTATTGTAATCATGGAGATTGAAGTGTTCTCATGATATTGATTTATTTCGCCACCTTCGGTACAGTTTTTCTGCCACCCAGTGGTCTCCGACAGCGTGGCTCGACGATGAAGACTAACAATCAAGAAAAACAGCATTAGGTGCCCTGTTCTTGTGCCTTGTCCTTTTGCTACGTCAACACTCTAAGTGCATGGAAGAAAATATACGAGTACGAATGAGTTAATAATGTTATTTAACTGAAAGGACGTACTTTGACGGATGTTTAACTTTAATGAACCACTATCGATCTTTTATTATTACAGCGGCATCGTAGTTTAAAATAGTCACGAAAATATAATAATATGTTATTGTCTTCGTTCAGGTTTCCTCAGTCTAAGTTTCAAGGGAATGCCGCCGTCTACTGCTTGAACAACGTTCATTCGGGGGTCTACTTTCAGCTGCCGATGGGTTGCTGCGCATGGTTCTAGTGTAAACTTCTGCAACACAGCTGCTAGTCCAGCGAGTGACTGCATCTTGCCCAGACGAGAACCTGGAAAATAAAAATGATCTGTTTTCTTTAACAATATTAATTTGATATGTGATTTTGAGTTCCAAACTTAGGTACTCGAGTTTGGAATTTAATAATTGTTGTTCATTTTCGCCTTAGCTCGAGCATTAGGAAGAAAGTAATTTATTTTCATCAACTTGAAATGGTATGTATCACATGGCATCAATATTAGATACTGAGCCGATGTACTCAAGGATTGTACCAAATTGTTATACCAATCTGATATTATCAACCACGATTCACTCAGTGACACGAAAATAACCGTAAAATTAATACAATTTATCAATTATGTTAAAAATACACTTACCAATACAGTTTCTAGGGCCTTCACCAAAAGGCAAGTATACATACTTATGACGCGTTGTTGCCTCATCAACCATAAATCTTTCTGGTCTAAATTCTGTAGGATTATCGAAATATTGTGGGTCCATTTGTATAGCTTGAATTGGTATGATAACTTTGACACCAGGATCTATTGCGATGCCCAACTTAGGTATAGTGTATCGTTTGGTACATTCTCGGTTAAGGACACCTAACGAGGGAAACATTCTCATTGATTCTTTAAATGCCATGTCTAGATATTTCAATTCATTGATAGCATTGTAACATAATTTGCCATTGTATTTTGAAAGAACCTCATCTATTTCATCTTGGACTTTTTTCTGAATATGAGGATGGAAAGCCAGTTGATGTAATGTATAACTGGTAGCTGAAGACGACGTTTCGAAACCAGCAGCGAAGAATATAAACACCTG
>DWKA01001645.1:0-12024 GCA_018249155.1 Panoquina ocola ocola | reverse complement strand
TCAATGTTATGCTATAGAGAGTAACGTGGATATCAGTTTTAGTCTGTTTGCTGTAACAGTACTGATCCTCATTACAAATATAATAGGTATTAAGTATGTAAATGAAAAATACTACATCCCAACTGTTATAAAACAATTTTGGAAACAGAATAAAAAAATGTTTTGTTCGAAATTTTAAACAGCAGCGCACACGTAGCACGTTGTATTATTAATTTAACGTGTCTGTCTACTGATATTTATAGGGACTTGAGAACGTAGATAACCTATTTCAAGCATATTGATCACACAGATTCTTGCTTGAAATATTGAAAACTACATATGTGCAGAGTCAGTGATATTATGTACATATTCACTTTTAAGTATTGTTAAATTTTTCGTTTTACTGTTAAGGGTTTACCACTGAATTAGCACTGATTTTGACCTGTGCAAAATGCGATTTATGCTAGTTAAACACTTTTCTGCCCCCGTGGGCGTAATGGTCTTGTATCGCTACAACGAATGGTGGGCGTGTCATGACGGAATCCACACAAGTGCACCGGCATAATTGCATCTTGAAATGTATGGATGCACATATGCAATTACCACATGTATGTATGTAACGATGTCCCCCAGAGTGCAACACACGTGTCTGTTGCAATCAATTTGTCCAAGTAACTGTTTTATAACTGCACTGTATTAGGTTTTGTGAGTAACTGAATACCTATTCGTAAGTGGGGCATCGATAAGTAAAAACATTTCCGCAATAAACTGGTTCAACTTTATTCAGTTCAAGTTAATTTCAAAGTTCGGGGACACGAGACAATTCACGATCAAAGTTAAGTTTTGTGTTTTATTTATACACAAACAAGATACTCTCAAGATACTTATTACAAAAGTTAACCTTCCTTAACCCTTGATAAGTAAACGGTATTTTTTGTAAGCAATTAAAATTTTGACTCTACATTATTAGATAATTAATATGACTACTATTTTTACCGTCATGTTTTTAGTCTGGGAACCCGATTTAACTTAATCCATAAAGAATCTAAACTATTATAACAAAGAGATGTTTTTTTCAAAAGACGGTAGAGAGAATATTCAGAAACAAACTTTAAACTTTCTCTCGAAGGGTTGCATGTTTCAAATTTTTGTTTGCACCTTACAAAATAACACAGGAAATGAAACCCATTGTGTTGTTGACGGTACTTGGCTCGTGTAGGGTTGCAATCGATTGTCGTTGCCAGGGATACGATACAGCTTCCGGCTTCCGCCCGGTCGGACGCGCGCATGCATAACTAAGCTAAAGCCGCTGAAGCACTCTCGAGATAAGCGCCATCTACAATCGCGTTATTGAACTCGATATGAACAAGCGAACTAACCACAACTATGTACGTAATGTAGGTAGGTACCTACAATGTTATCTAAGTAATTTTTTATGTAAATATATATTTTCACAGTTATCATGATGCGCAATGAATACAATTCAATGACCTTTCTTACGCAATCCTTTCTTGATGGTATAATAGTTAGTTACCTATTTGTTAACTGTGGCACGGGATTGCATCCGACCGGAATTTAAATACCAAAATAATAATTGACAGTGGATCCGTTTTGGGGATCAGACGGAATAACTCGCTTTTTCACTCCATGAGATTTGAACTAGCTTTGAGAAATAAATATGCTCACTGAGGTCCTGCAACGTCGATTTTCTTCTTGTTTATGGCCTCTATAAATAAAATATGCGGGAGATATAGGCATGTAAAATGCACCGAAATACTAAATTGTTTATGCAAAATATAATACCTACCTACATAGCATTTTGCATTTCGTTAAACGCAACTGAACTTAAATGCATACCTAACTAAATTCGATAATTCAAAAGCACCATACACAATATTGTTCGTTACATTTCAATAAGCTAACCGTGGTGCCACCTGTCGGATTATATCTCTACTGAGAGCCATACTGTCAATAATCCATGTATAATTATTATAATTTATCATTTCTGAATTTGTTACAAAATTATACTAACAGGCGATGTTTATAACAACTCAAACGTCAATGACCGGAAAAACTAATCAAAGTACGCTTTTCATCGATCGCAGGCATTGTTGTTGAGTTATAAAGCTGATAATAAATGTAATATTCAAGTAATTATTTCCGATTTCCTTGTTTTATTACACCCACCTAACTCATCCGAGCTAAGTTTACTCGCAAACAACTGTATGTTGATCGTGCGTGTGTAGGTATCTAGGTACGTACCCAACGTATAGTGTGGAGGGTGAAGTACTTTCAAGGGCAGCTGCGGGGCAACGATCCCGTACTCCGCACTCTGATAATTTCTTCGTGTCGTTCACCTTAATCTATTATTTTTTATAACTTACGTATTGGATTAATTTATTCATTGCAAATGCGGCGAAGGATTACTTATTCTTGTTTTTGTATATGAGACATTATAAATGGTTTTTGTATATTAATTTTATATTTAATTATGCAATTATTTTATTTCAGGTGGAAAGAAAACGGCACGCGTAGTATGGACGTCAGTTTCAGCAATGTACTGGAAGGGACGCGCCAGTACTTCATGGGGGTACCGAAACCTGCAGCCGAGAGCAGTGGACAGCCTGTGTGGCCATCAGGCGTCCCACCACCTGAGGAAGGGACACCCGCTCTGTCCGGGGTGCCGGCGCCGTCTTCCCGCCCGCCTTCTGCCGCCGCCGCTCCTCCGTCTACGCCCTCGAATATGTCGATTCCACCTAGGCCTCCCTCTGAACCACTAGAGCCTGAACCGCACATCATACACAAAGCCACAGTGATGCGGGAAGCAGCGGAAAAGCGTAGAGAACAACCAGAACCCGAAGACGAGGAGGAACCGGTCGGTGCTCTGTCACCTCCGTCACACATAATACGCAAGCCTACGCCTCGAACGCAACCCTCGCCAGCCCCCGCGCCGGCAGCGCCTTGCCCGTCGCCGGCTCGACCTCCTTCTAATGCTCCGCATCCTCCTACGACGCCGACGGAACATCAGATGGAGTCATCTGCTCAATATAGAGCGCCAGTCCATCGGGTGCAAACGCCGACTGCGAGAACACCCGATCATTTCGCACATGGAAGACCACCAGATCCATATTCGGCGTCACGTCCCCCAGAACAGTATTCACGCTATCAATATGAATCAAATTTGTCTGACGGGGGTAGGAATTCACATGGTCCACCGGTAGTTTCTCCACAACCGTCAGCACCGGTGCGGAATACTCCTCATACATACGC
The DNA here is from genome assembly GCA_018249155.1 of Panoquina ocola ocola. Lineage (NCBI taxonomy): Eukaryota > Metazoa > Arthropoda > Insecta > Lepidoptera > Hesperiidae > Panoquina > Panoquina ocola. The sequence continues at coordinate 8,775 of DWKA01001645.1, read as the reverse complement.
TCGAATGTCGGGGTCTATGCCGCAGCATGCATCTTCTCGATTGCGTGATTCTGCCGCACACAGTCCGCCAACTCATCGTTACCCAATACCAGTCCCGCAACCGCCGCCGCCTCATAACGACCGCGTTCCACCAATTCTACATCCTCAAGCCGTACAACAACGGCTAACACCTATCGATAGCCGAGCATCACAGCCATACTCGGCTACTATTCAACGTCGTGAATCGTCGTATTCAAGAACGCCTCATTATGATAGACATGCTGCGATACCTCAACGGAAATTTGATCCTCAACAAGCCTATTCTGGTTATCGATCCCCAGCTGCATCGCAGCCTATACAATCTCATAGAATGGAAACTCATCATCATCATCATCAATCTCACTACAAACATGATGCAATAGATACCATGAATGCGCATTACGTAGCAAGACAGCCGGAACGAATTCCGGTTGCATCACAATCTCATTCTCACGATGTTGCACGTGTTCCGCTGCGTGCAGATTTTCATAGCAAATCGAGAAGTATTGATTCTAGAAATAATTATCACTATCCTACTCCGTCGACATCCTCGGTGAGGTTCGCGCCTACTACACCAACGACACCTGTTGCTCAAAATAATTCCAACTTACACCCTAAACCTATATATCGCCCAGCGGCTACGCCTAAAAGTAGCTTTGATTGTTCATCATCAAGTCATGTTCAGTCGTCGCCATCTAGATCGGCAATAAAACCTGGGTATCCTAGTCAACAATCAAGGATGACAGTATCGGTCACTTCAATAGTAAATCAAATGAATCAAACTAAACAGAAGCGGGAATCTCCACTTGATTTATCAGTGAAAACAGTTAAAAATACAGCAGATTCTTCAACGACTCAAGACGATATAGTGGACTCAGGCACACCCGATAACAAAACAATATTGCTTACTCGCACTGCCGCCAATAATCGACTCGTTCCCTCGTCTAGTTATGCTGCATCCCATAAGGTAGATTTTGCACCTGATTTCGCGCAATATAGAGGAGAACGAAATCCTGGTTCCAGCAGCTACAGTTCTACTCCCCAATCTGGACCACCTGTTAGATACAATGGTGGATATGATTCTACACAACCGATCCCGGAGTCATATCCTGCAGAATCTCGACATCAAATATACTCTGAACGTAATAAATTTAATGGTCCAGTTGCTAGAACAGATTATATCCCTCGAATAGATCTCACTAAACCGCTTATAGATGAACGTCATTTAGATAGTAGGATAAGAAATGATCGACATTATGTTATAGAAGAGCGCAAACGTCCTGGAGGGGCCATTGTAAATAACATTCCGGAAAAAATGGTTCGATATGAAACCTGGTCAGCAGATAGCCGGATAGAAAGAATGAATCAATCCGCAAGAGAACAACGCAACCTCATGAGTCAGCCAGTTTATAGCTATGCGAGTCACAAACGTTTAGAGTCATATCAAAGTGACCAAAAACGGCCCACCTCATCTAATGTATATAGTGAACAACTTTCTCATGCAAGTCAAAGGTATCCTAATACCACATATCCTATCGAACCTGTACACCATCGGGAGATAAACGAATATCATAGTAATTATCATAATAGAAATCCGTCTACTACTAACCGTCAAGTTATACAAAAAATTCCGAGCCACGTTAGAGATTTACCTCCAAGCCATACATATTATATGGAACATCATAATGGAGTGCAGCCTGCTGACAAAAGGATTTTAAGTATACTTAGAAACAGCTTAGAAACTAAACAAACTGTAGAAAAAGCTATTTGTCTTGCTACAAAACAGATACCAGAACTCATTGTAATAGATGATGTAGAAGATGTTATAGAAATAACTGACCTTACAAAAGATAATGATGGAGATATTGCTGCTAAAAATAACTATAAACCTGTAATTAATCAAATTGGTCCAAGCTTAGACCATCACATACAGATGCCTAAGGCAGTTGATTCATTAGCACGAGATACAGATTATCAAAGATTTGATACGTGTCCAGATCCGAAAAGTAAATCCCCTGAAAATGACGTTGCTTCTAGAATAAGAACTAAGGCTGAACTTAAAGTAATGCCACCATCTAATGATAATTCCATTAAATCTGTTTCTACTTCAAAATCCAATTCAACATCTACAAGTGATAAGATAAAACTTTTGCCAAAATCACAAAAACAACACCTTTTCAATCAAATACGAGAAGATAATTTAAGATTGGAATCAGTAATCAAAACTGAAACAACTGCAGATACAACTGTAGTTCCGGAAGTAAAATCAGAACCTATGAATATAGAGGAGATTGAAAAAGATGCCGAGACACCTATCAAAACAGAGGATATTTTGGAAACACTTGAAAGGGATAATTTTGATGTGCCGCCAGGTTCGCCTATCCGAGAGCTGGATATGGATTGGGCTAATGCTTGTGACAGCTTTATGGAGCAACTTAAAAGTAATTGTCATAAAAAGAAGAATCAAAGAAAACGTACCGACACTATTGAGCATGATAATGAAATAAAGGTTGAAAAGCCTACTCAATCAGATACGCCAGCTACGGAAATGTCAGATGCAATGTCGGAAAGTTTGGTCATTAAGCCGTTGCCTACGGTGGATTCGGTACCTCTTATTAAAACAACACCTGTCATTAAAACTGTCCCTGATATTGAAATTAAGCAAGAACCGGTTGATGAAGATGACATTCCTATTGCAAAAGAAATTCCAGTCAGTACAGTTTCTACTAATACTGTTAATGAAACGGTCATTAATAATAAAAATAAACAGGGAGTCAAAAATGAAAAGCTCAAAGGTGACAAAAAGAGTGACAAAGACAACGAGAAAATTAATAATAAATATAAACCACAATCAAAATCCAAGCATAAAGTTAACAAACATGAAACACCTTCAACTTCCACATTAAATATTAAAAAAGAAAAAGAAGAGTCTGAACCTATAAAGACTATAATTAAAGAAGAATTAGAATCTACTGATGATGATGAACCTTTGATTAAAAGCAAAATACTTAAAGAAAAAGAACAAACAGAACGAATGAAGTATCAACTGCTGAAAGATTTATCCGAAAAATCGGCTTATGTTAAACTCGAATGTTGTGATGAACGTATGAATAATCAAAGAAAATCGACAGATTCATCTTCAAAAAATAGTTATGAAAAACAAAATAAAGGCAAATCAAAACAAATATCTCGACCTAAAGGAAAGTCGTTATCAGTAGGTAGTTGTAATAATGAAAACGAAAATGAAAATTCAAGTACAGACAGCGATGACGATGCTTTAACAGTAGCTAGTCGTCTTAGAGTACGTAAAAATTTAAAACTAGAAGATAATAAAAATCCTTCAAATGCTAAGAGCCCTTTAAAGACATCACCGTCGAAAAAAGTGGATACTTCTAGTAGCGTAAGTAATTCGTCAACTTGCATACGTAAACCTGGATTTGGAGATGGTTCAGATTTCCATCCAGGCTGGGAGGAAGAACTATACAGATATAAAAGATCTCTTCGTATGCCTACTAGATTAATTGCAATTCCTAGAGGCCGATCTGGTGGACCATTTGGTAAAGGATCTGGTGTAACATTTACACGAGGTTCAACTTCACTCCCAGATTTAGACCCAGTACCTCTTTCACCGGCACCCTCTTCGGCTCAATCTGCAGCTACTGATGATTTGTACCGGAGGCCAGACAAGCTGACTCTAGATAGTGATGTGGAATCAAATTCCAGCTATTCTGCTGCTAATAGACATTATGATTCAGAAGCTTCTACATCTACAGTTTTTTCTGCCACAAAAATAAGAAAAAAGGGAAGTTCTATTGTTGATGTTTTAATACAAAAATGTGGTAAAAAAGAAGATACAAAAAAGAAATCAAAAGAAAAAGAAGATAAACTACCCAAAGTGATACCTAAGAGTTCCAATACTAACGAGTTACTCGCTACGCCAAGTCTAGGTTTATTAAAAAATGGTAATAAAGGAAGCCTAAGCGCAAAGAAAGAAAAGTTGATGGAAGATATATTTTACTTAGGTGCTTTTAGAAAAGAAACTGTCACTGCATTTAGAACAGCTTTTATTAAAAATACGGATGGATTGATGGGTGCTACCGAAGAATTTGCTCCTGTTGTTTTAAAATCAAGGACAAGGACTGAAAGTAGAGTGTTGAAACAACGAGCTACAATTAAAGAGGTTTTTGGGGACGAAAGGCCAGCCTCTGCTCCACCATTGTGTGGGGAGGAGGCCCACGATACTGAACAAGATCAACCTATAGTAATAAAAAAGGAAATAGAATCTAAACCTAAGTTCAAACCGAAGAAAATAATAAAAGATAAATTTAAAAGAAGGTCAAGTTCAATAAGAGATGGCTTAAGAAGCACGAAATCATTGAAAAGAAACGATGCAAAAGGAAGGTTGCTTCGTCTGAAAAAAAGAAATAGTTTGATGAAAACATTTACCACAAAACGGATCAAAGACAATAACAAAATTAAAAAGGACAAGAGCCCATCTCCTGATGATAAATCTAGTAGTACAAAAGAAGAAAGCAATTTACCTGGAACGACAGAGGCTCATACCAAAAAACGATTAAAACGTTTATTTGGGCGGAGAAAATTTAGCTCTGGGTTTGATTATATAAGAAAGAAGAAGAAAATTATTCGTAGAGATGAAACTTGTAATAAAATTCGCCGACCAGCTCCCAAACCAAATCCAGAGTCCGTCCATGATATTCAAAAGGAAATTAAAGGCTGGTTTATTAATAAGAGCATCGGAGAGACACACCTTCACCGCGCAGCTCGACTTGGATTTACGGTAAGTATTGTATATCAAATAATATTTATTAATGTGCATTTTAATGAATTGGCAGTAGTTTTAACAATTTGTTTAATTTTCTACAGGATTGTGTCGCGTTCTGTTTGGAGAAGATGGAATCAGATCCTTCTGCAAAAGACAACGCAGGTTTTACACCTTTACACGTGGCAGCTGCTAAGGGACACGTAAGAATAGCCAGACTTCTGCTTCAGTACGGCGCTAACGTGTCTGCCGCAGCTCAAGGAGGAATCAGGTGTGTACCGTTACGTATCAAATAACGTGTTATTACTACAAATGATGCTATCGTCAGAGAAAGACACTCTTTCCATGTACACTTTTTTAAGACTGTAAATTCTGTTTGTCTCAGTAACTAATGAAACAATTGTTGATGAATTTTTAAAACATGATTAAGTCGTAAGTATTGGAAGAGAAAGGAAGAAATGTAAAATTTCTGGGATCTTGAAATGCCTAATCAGCTGTTCACATAACTTCTCAGAAGTACTTTTGAATAAAACAAATATTTTAATTTGCTTTGTTATTAATAAGAGAAGTAAATTTTACGATTTTTGTTTTCAGACCGTTGCACGAAGCTTGCGAGAATTCTCACGTTGAAGTAATCCGTCTTCTACTCGCTTATGGCGCTGATCCCTTGCTGGGCACTTACGCAGGGCAAACTCCGGAAGAACTGGCTGAAGGCCAGGCCGCGTTACTCTTGCGATTGCACATAGCGGATGTGCAAGGCCAGGCTATAGAACCGTGGAGGTTCGCGTCACCAGCTAATATTATTGGTAAGCATAACCATTATATAAATGTAACATATACCTGCAATTTATATTACTGTAACTATTATTTTTAATGTCGGTTATGCTGTCAGTTTCAATATTGAGGTTCTTCGGGGTATTGTAATTTCTTGATGATTATTACTAGACAAATTTGTACTGGGGTAGAATGGCGAGCTTCTGAAACGAATTTCTTACATTAAACTGCTAATGGAAATAATTATAGATATTAAATAATTATTAGATTACCTCTTTGCTTCCGTGACTGAAGCGCTAAAAGGTCAGCTGTAAATGTTTGTTTGAACAATTTTCAGATCGGGAGGAGCTGGGTTGTGATGCTCTGTCGTCCCCGCCGCCCGCGTCCCCCCCTCCCCCGCCGGACGCCACCATCGAGATCCAGTGCACAGAGGCACCATTACCCCCCTTCTACAGCCTCCGCACGGTGCCGGGACAACCCGCTGACGGGCTTTGGTGCCTGCTGCAAGACGTCACTAACGTATTACAGGTGAATTAACAATAATAAAACTAACAAAAATACCAATGACGACAGTTTTATATTCATATTAACGCGTTATACTGACAGGACTTACTAATTAATAATAGTTCCTCTCATACCACTGTCCTTTCCGAAGTCTGTCATAAATAAATTATGATTTAAACATAATCAAAATACTTTAAAACAATTGGTGCTTTTATGTAGAAAAATAGTAATAATTATGTGTTTTTATTTTTTTGTAGATAAAATCAAAAGAAAGCTTACTGAAGCAAATCCACTGTGGGTCTGGGTCTCCCAAGGAGTTGTTGCGCGAGATCCGCACTCAAGAGTTCCTGGAGCGCGCGCAGTGCCACCAGCTGTTGGGAGCCGGCGAGAAGGTCAACGTCCGCGCCTCCAAGGTGGCCCTCATCCGCGTCACCGACAAACTCAGACAACTCCTCAAGATCGAAACCGTCCTTGTTAGCTGACATTAAATTAAACTTTAGACGGCTCAATTAACCTCCGTACCTTTTTTTAGTGACGGACTTCATGTCGGATTGTCTGGACTTGATACTTGACACGTTGTCGACGATTGTTGTAATTTTTAATTTTGACAACTTATTCCATATTGATATGCTCAATTGCCTGTTAAAGTGTTTCAAGTACCTCATGATTTTTACTAAAGTCGATTTCAATATTCATTGTTTTTGAAACAGAACTTTTTGCTTCAACTTCATATCGCAACGCTAATTCGTTACTTTCACTGGACTCGATTGTTCCAGGATAACAATATGTTTATAGTGTGACTGATTTTATTATACGAAACAAGAATGTATCTCATTTAGGAACAAACAAAATATTATTTTTATGAGACTGTGTAATTTAAGGCAGCCATTACATAATCAATAATCAATTTATATTCGAAACACTCAAGATGTCGGGTTGAGTGAGAGTTGTTACTTTAATGAATATTTGTAAATATTGTAAATATAGTGTACATAACAAATTGTTGCTTTAAGTGTAAGATATTCTCATGGGTGCTATTTAACTTTGGTGTATGGTCTTTATCTGGATAGCTAGTATAGGAAGTGCTGCGGCAACTTGTTAATGTTAATAGAATATTCAAAAACAGTTACCATAGTCTAATTTAAGGTGTTAGCATAATCTTGATCTTTGTGTGCAATAGTATACGTACATGTTTCTTAAATGTTTTATAGATACATTTGTATGAAATTATCGGTGTGATGCCTGTATCAGGGTCGGACTAGCTTTATACCACGAGTAGCTCGCGATCATTGCACTACGCTTAGCATTAGGTGGACCTCGCAATGCATCACTCACTTGGATTATACGTCTGGATGCTTCGTGGTCGGCGATCAACACGATTCACATTTGTGGTACTCGATGTGTTAGCTATTATCGTATTTAAACTTCTTGGAGCTTAGATTGTTAAAATACAGTCGTATAGGACGATACATGGATAGCTGCCGAATGCTTTTAAAACATTTCGGTCGTACTACCCAGTGGCTTCTTATCTTCCTGGTTAACATCACAGACCCAAACCATTTCCAAGTGGATGACTTTTTTAAATAAAATTCTGTTTGAGATTATGCTATTAGGTAGGTAGTTATTATGTTGTCGATCTTCTACCGGTAGGATCTACGTATATTTTTGTTCATTGTTATGTTTGATGATCTTTGTCTGTCTTAAATATGTTTATTATTGCGTAATTATTTCTTTTTATTGAATCAAGTTATGTTTTTATTTATACATCCCTGTAAAAATTAGACAAATTTATTAAATCCTATTATGCATATCGCAAAAACTATTAATACTGTAAATAAATAGAACTATTTGTAAACAGATTATTTTTTAACTTATTGTGACGCGTTACCAGAATATTGCTAACGGAGCACATTCTCTACACATTCCGTAGCAGTTATTCTGTAGCGCGCATACTTGTAGCATTTTGGAGAGATGTACGAATGATGGCAATTTCATATTCCCTAGTTTAAAACTTTTAAAAACCATGTTCCGCCCAGATTTATTTCTTTATGGAGACCAGAAACAATTAAGTACACGATGAATCTGTGATGCAGTAATATTAGGAGAATAATATGTGCGCGGAAGATGGAATCAAAACTAAAATAATTTATACAGTGGCGTATCAAAATGGAAATCTACTACTACCTATCTGTTAATAGCAGTACCTACGATTTAAGTATTATTATAATAATTATTGACACAATATTTGTTGTTGATAACCCGGAATAATAAAGAAAGTGATCAACTACAACCCGCAAGTATTATTTATTCTCCTTTTTGTCATTTTCGATCAACCTCCGAATTATTAATGGTTAAAAAAATAGTAATTTAATAAATTTTTATTTTTTTACCTATTAGTGAAACTCCTCAACGTTTGTAAGTATACTCGTATTTACTTTGGTTTTATTGTACCTATCTAATGTTTTAATAAAAAAAAATGTTTATAAGATTAACCCAAGGAAGTTATAATTAGATTGGAATGCGCACGGAAAGCGAGAAAACGGTCCGAATTAGATAGTCAACGGAGGGTTAATGCCCCTGTGAGTGTGAGAGTGAGAAAAATATATGCCGACAAGCGTGTTGGAAAGGGATGGCACTGCCCCTCCGTTGTGCTATCTCACTGCCCGAATTCTGAATCTGCTCACTATCGAATGGTTTTG
>DWKA01001644.1:0-12025 GCA_018249155.1 Panoquina ocola ocola | reverse complement strand
GGTGGACTATGGCCTGTACCCCTCACATTGTGACAGGAGACCCGAGCCCAGCAGTGGGACGATTATGGGTTGTAATGCTGAATGATGAATAATGTTTAAAAAATAAAAATTAAAAATAGCTTTACGTTTAACGCAAGGTAAAGATTGATCGAGGGAAAAAATATTGAATTGGTACCTAAACAGTAAAAATATCTTTACTTTAGGTAATATATTATATCGGCATATCAGACTAATTCATTAAAAGTTCAGATAAGTTTTACCCTTGTCAGCAGTTTTAGTAAAATGCTTTGGTTCAATAGGAGCGCTGTCGAAGCGCCCGACAACTTTTTATTAGCAAGTTTAAACGATATCGCAACTCACACGTAAGTCACCTTTCACGTACCTACACCGATATTATATGTCAAAAACCGGCTAAGTGCATGTTGGACTATCACTCGTTAGAAAGCAAAGTGCAAAGCAGTTGTGATAGTTTTTCTTTAAAATTCCATCATATTTATTTTTCCTTAAATTGAAAACATCAGGCACTGAACTGGTAGAAGAGTAAACTTGACTTTAACAAAAAAAAAATTCAATCGGGAAGCCACATCTATTTTTCTCTATCGATTCTACCAACTTTATAACAGAACGTAACAATTAAATATTCAAAACGAATTTCGTATTGATTGTAATCAAAGCGTCTATAGCCCAAAATTTTATCTTAATTACTTATTTAACTTTCGTAAATTAATTTTCATTTAATAATTTCCTCCAAAGATGAGTTATAATTGAAGAGGCGTCGCGATCAGTCGCTGGTCACAAACGGAATAATGTCAAATCAATTAAAAGTTGAGTTGTGCGGGCACCGCGCCAGGCGTCCAACTTGATTAATTAGTATTGGCGCGAGCGGCTCGAGCTATCTCCGTCGCGCAGCCAGACCAATCCTCCTACATTGTGATATACGCACCGACATAAATTAAGTCACTTTCCAAATGCATCTTTGCCTCTCCATACTCTACTTTACTCTGCCGCTGTGCAAGCGGTTGATACGGATAATAGCGTTTGTAGTAGAGGCAGATATTTTTAGTGGCTGTGTTCTAAACATTGCATATTTGGATCACGTGTAATTTCTTATTATTATGAGTGGATGACGTTCATCATTACAACCCATAATTGTCCCACAGCTGTGCCCGGGTCTCTTCTCGCGATGCGAGGGGTATGACGATAGTGAATTTTAAAATTCACCAAAGCATGACTTACTTACGTACTGACGTAACTCCGACGGTGCACGTATGACTTTTTTGTCACTTCCACTTGATTTCCGAAACGATACTAAAAATGTTGTTTTGGACGTCAACGCAGCGCATTACCTACCTTTACTGATTTTAATGAGCAACGTAAAAAACCTACTTTATTAACTTTTTGTTTCAAGTAGTTTCTAAGTGGCAGCGACAACTATGGTCCAAAACCATAGACAGAAAAGATGTTAGTGTTTATAAAAAAATATTTTGTGTGGACCGAATCTAGGCAAACGTTCAAAAGTTAATCCAAAGTACGCGTTCACACTAATACATTTTATGATCAACCGTTATTTATCCAGAGACATTTCATTCGATGAATGGGATACTTTACTCGAAGACCGAATGTTTCCTGGGGCAATGTTTTCTCAGAGGCTGCAATAACATTTACATAGGCCGCGTCAACTAGCTGTGCGCGTTCATAAAAGTAAAGCGAAAGGGATCACACTCGGTGCCTGTAACAGTCGAACTTTCCTTGGGATCAGCAAAAGTTATTCGCATAATAACACTGTAGCTGCTATCGGACAGCCTTTGAATTTTATTTATTTATTTTATTGTTCTTGTACACTGTATACATAAGGAAACTTAATTAAACATCATTTTATGTTATCTATACTAATAATACTCGTATTATAAAGCTGAAGAGTTTGTTTGTTTGATTGAACGCGCTAATCTCAGAACCTCCTGGTCCGATTTGAAAAATTCTTTCAGTGTTAGATAGCTCATTTATGGAGGAAGGCTATAGGCTATATAATGTCACGCTAAGATGAATATTAGATTTTTTTTCCCGAAGCGAAGCGAGGGCGGGCCACTAGTCAAAATATAAAATGGTTCAAATAGCCATTTGTAAAGTCAACTTAAAAAATAAATGCACCGAATACAAATAACAAATAGTACGTAAGCAATGGTAGCTCATAATGACAACAACAACAGAAATAAGAACCTATTTCGATTTCCTGTTATAACCACTTCGATAACCAATAATATCTTAGGTGAAATAATCGAATTAAGACTTTTTCAGGTTTATGATCAAAGCAACCCACAGAGGTGTATACACTGGTTGTGGCTACTCGTTATGTCCACATGACGAAACTTATTTGCTAATATGTAGAACGTTCCGACGCAAAGACAAACACTCTACTTAGAGAGACATTGGAGCTTGAACATATTATTTTTTAAATGCATTCATATGGTATTATGTCTTCTGTAGTTTTCTTTTAAGTCAGAAAAAAATTATGCGGTGCGAGTCAAGGAAAAGACCTGTTTTATAGTAGGTAGTTTTATAATTATTATACATAAACATATACAAGTAAATGAACAGTTCGCCACCACGTATAAATATAGGTACCTAGTCAAGAATAAGTGCTAGTAAAGCACTTATCTAAACCTTGATATTAACATTTTTCCACTGTCACACAAACAACATCATACAACGAAATCATTCCGTCCTGAATCATGCTATCAATTTCATATCAATAACATAAACCAGATGAAAGTACTAAAAACATTTTTAAAAACTTCAAATCAACTAACGACAAATATAAAAGTAATCTACATACACTACCGAGCAATAAAAAACGCAATCGGTGACCATGTACCTACTGCAAAGCAAAATGCCTAAAATCGAAAAGCGAGCAGCAAAAATGAACATAATACAAGTTAAAGGCTTATCCGGCACGAGCGATTTATTCAAACGACCAATAAATATTCAAGAGTAATTAACCGCTGCGCCGTCGATGGTTGAATATTTTTCGCAGCAGACTTTTTTAACGATAATCCCTGCAAAGGTGGATTACAGAGTGGCGCTAACCCGATAAAAACCCGGTACGTAAACGCATAACTTAAACAATTTGCATACTTATGATATTATTGTGTTTTAAAACAAAGTTATCATTAGCGGGAAAGTTACTAAATTAGCTTTTTTTTCTTTTATTCTTATCACAATATCGTGAACCGTCTTACTCGATCTTTTAATTCATCACCATATTAAAGTTTAAAGCCAAATAAGCATGGATCAAAATAAGCGCTGTTTACATTTACGAGAAAACAAATTTTCTTCATGAATACTAAACAGTTAAAATTAAGCGCTCGAGTGAACACTTCATACAGGCTTAGCACCGTCAGCGAGGCGAAACCTCATATTCACTGTGCCTGAAGGGAGCTCAAAAGATTCAGCCAGCGATGCATGACCTTTGTAGCGTTGCAGCGCTATTGTCCGCGCTCAAACGTCTACGTGAATTGTAAGAGCGCAGTAATCGTAACCGTAGCTTCACGATAAGCCTTTCTTCACCTTCTCTCACAATGGGCCATGTAACCTTAACCTATCCTTTCAGAAAAGGTGGCTACATTTACGACTTTAGCGAAATAAATAGGTCCAAAGTAAGGATTAAACTTACCAACCAATACTTACCAACGGATTGGACCAATGGAAACAAAAATATAATACGAAATGTATTCTGTTACAGTTACTATACAATATTTTGTCAAAACAGCGGGACCAGTAGGTTTCCTATTGATCTTTTTATTTATCTACTTTATCTTTCACACACTATTTTGTGTGTTCAGCTGAACAGCATAAATTTTGCTTTCCTATGTTTGTCTTAAACGTGGCTTCTATCTGAATCTATGACCAGAAACTACGCGGAACGAGTTCTCAAGTTAACATTTGTATAACGAAGTTTCTACTTAAACCTAAATACAAACTTCAGTGTCCTTTCTGTATAAATTATAACTGAGATTGCAGGATAATATTATACAGAGAGAAGCATCTTAAAACTCTTTAATTAGACAGTGTTTTAATTTATATTCCTACTCTACCTACTTAAAAAAGACAAAGTATAATAAAAGATCGAAGAATAAAATAGGCACTCCTGAATTGCTATTCAAATGAACCTACTTTAAAACCTCGCATTTCGACGTATTTATTTACGCAATGTGCTCTTATGACAAGAGCAAAGACCTTACTCCGTTCCGTTGGAGTGGAAAATTGGAATGTTTGGAACTAGTTCTTTTTTCTCGACAATATCGATACAATTCTCCTCAAGTTCACAAAGACCTCTAATAAAGTTGAGGGAGGCACTTTCCTTAAATTGCCAGTACATACTCCTCTATAAATGTCGTACCTATCTGCTACGAGTAAACTTATGCAAAGTAAATATAGAAGTGAACTCAAACATATAAAAAGTTTAGGAATATTTACGAGTTAGGATTCCAGACGTACGTAATATTATTGCTCTCTATCATTACGATCCACAAATTGATGTAGGATAGGTATATCAAGGTAGATTGTAAGTAAGGACAGTAAGGTACTTACAATTTAGTTTTATTTTATTTTATATTTTTTTTAATCTACGCCTTTTAGTTTTTTTTCTCGTACCAGTGTCTTTTCTTAGTCGATATCTAAATACTTACTCAAGACGTAGTGTAGCTTCCCATACAGGTAACACAATAGCCCCCAAGCTTGGGGTCTGGTCAGTTTCCCATGTTTTAATGTTGTTAGTTCAGCCAAAGAACATACAAATAATGAAAGCGTATTAAAAAAAATAAGACGCTGACATGCAGAATAAAGTAAGGACATTATTGACGACGTCGATGTATGACGATGCAAAATCTAGAGGTTTAAGTCATTATCTTAGTAGTCAAAGTCATTGAAGGAACCTACTGGTGTCCATGTGTTACAAGTTCCGCTCCCGGGGCCGCGCTAGATCCAGCAAATTCAAGATTCATGTTCTATTTGTTGTTGATTAGTCATTAGTTAATTAATTATTATTAATTTAAACATATTTAAAAATTATTTACAGTAAGCATAAAATTATCATTCATCATTTTAGTAATACTTAAAATTCGCCTGTTAACTATAACTTCCGATTTATGAAATCGACGATGATAAAATGTACCAACTTATTCATTTAAATCTTTCTTGATACTCTCTGTCATAATCCTAAGTCAGTAGGCGTATAAAACATTTGTATTCTTCATTTTGGACCTAGCTATATCAATTTAAAGAAGTAGAACACACTCCGTTAACTTTGTCCAAACGACTCCCTTAAAAAAGTAAACCGTGAGAGCGAACTCGAAGGAGAAAGCTAATTTGTAAATATTTGGAAGCAAATAACAAATTTAAAAATGGTTAGAACAACTTTTAGGTGTCTGTATTCACATTCAAAATGCGTTATTCATCTGAACTCGTGTACCAAATACACCAACACGGGATAAATCCGTTTTGTGGAGTAGTTGACTCGGAAAAACTAGCAAAAAAATATCAATGGTTTCAGTAAATCCCACACTAACAAGCCTGACGTATCAACTACCCCTGACGCGCCACGAGCTTATCAAATGTAACTCCATACGATTTACTTCCCACAGAGTTTACACTAATTGGGCGCTTCTTTACTAGCCGACACGGAAACGACACGATATTGACGCCGACATCAAAGGGTACATCTAATATATAAAATTTCCATGTCACAGTGTTAGTTACTGTACTCCTCCTAAACGGCTGAACCGATTTGTTTGAAATTTTGTGTGCATATCGGGCACAAAACAACATTTATTTTTAAAAACCCTAAGTGATAAGGGTTGTTCACCCTTAAATGTTTTTTTTTAATTTTTTGACGAAATTTTTTGTTTTTATTTTTTTATAATGTTGCATTAAAAAATACATACAATCTTAAATTTTAATAGTATGTTTCCCGACGCGAAGCGAGGGCGGGCAGCTAGTAACTCTATAAAATTATACCGTATGCTGCGTTTTTGCACGACAACTACGAGTAGGTATAGGAACTATAATTACATAAATGTAATGGGGCCCCGAGACGGTTAAACAGTTTAATTCAATCAAAAATGAAAATTTTGGTTTGACTCAAACGTTTACAAGGCTAGTTTTAACTATTTGTCAAACAACGATTTGGAGCTTGTTTGATGAAATTGGTTAGAATAAAACCTTTTGACCTTTTCAGGGCTCCCTAACGTTTGCAAGCGCGGCCACCACTTCCACAGACATGTCGCTTATCGTCGGCGACAAGACTTCATGGTCTTCATGTGGATATGACGGCTTCTAGGAAACTTGAATTATACAAGTTGTCGTGTCGTTTATATAAGACGATAAAAGCATGCAGCTACCAGTGTCGCGTCGTTAACTGCTGAACTGCTATGGTTGCCAGTGCGGTGGCGGCCAATGAGCGCCCAATCATGTTTTATACCAGTGTGCAATGCTATATTATACCTACTACTACTATAAAAATGTATTATTATATTCACAGTATAGATCTGTAACACAAGTGTTAATCTAAATCGAAGTAGGTTTAGTATTAAGGATGATGTTTACCTAAAATATACCTATATAGGTATTTTAAATTAGGTTACCAATGTTCAAAATTCACGGGCCAAGTTTGGTCATATAATACGACTATAAATTTAAAAACATAATATTACCAAGATTCTCTCGGCGAAGGTACTTACAAGATACCTGATTTAAGAATTTAAAAGCTCGCCCGTTTCTGGGCAGGAATTTAAAATTCTCAAAACCACTCTGAATTCATAAATAGCAGACCCCAAAAATTGTGAAATGCTTTCGCTGGCGTACGATTAAAAGTCGTAAAAATAGTTCTGTACAGTTTTTTGAGTTGAATAGTGACCTAAAAGCTGGAACGAGTCCATATGTAGTTATATGGAGCTTTCAGTTCTAGATTTCGACTCCCATGAGTGTATGTATATTTGAAGGCAGCTGTGTAATGCCCACACAAAGCGAACAAAGTGCTACTTTGGCTATTATATCATTTGTACCATAATCTCCAGTAAAAAAACCAAAACGCTGCTTTGATTTGATACATTTCTATATAAATTAAATCACTAACTGTAGGTAGGTGAACTACGAAATAATCGGCACAGTTAAATCACAATAAATATATAAAAAGACTTGTTAACGCCTTATAAAATGTATTTTATTCAAACATGGAACATTGATATAGCAATTTTTGTTACTTTTCTGATTAACAATGATACATGAATACATTTGCCTGCAGGCAAAAACCATGAGAGTTCCGTTCATTTACAAACATAAATGAAATAGATAGTGATGTCAAAGTGAACGGGCAATCAGGACGAAATGGTTACACCGTTTGCCAATCAAGCTAATAGGAAGTTTTAACGATTGCACTACGCACAATATTACTTATTTCTATTTGTTTGGACGTCCGTCATTGACGGTCAGCGCTAATTAATTGGACGTCAGCAGTCAGTACCCTGCAATGTATCGCATTTACATGCCATTTATTTACATACATGACAGCCACTTGCGTGTAGTACGCTGTTGCATATTTATGAATTGGCAACTTTCCCCTCATCGTTTAACATGCATGGTCTGTGCGATGACCAAGAGTATCCTTTTTACATTTTTAGATTTATTTTAGAAAGTCATATTTATTTAGTCACATCACTTATTGTCTTTATTATGCTGGATAAAATGCACGAGGTGTTTTTTTATGTTCTTTCTTTTTTATGTTTAATAGTACTACCTACGATTAATTGGCTAATAGATTTACCACCATTTCGAGAAGGTGCTTTGTCATGGAGGAGAAGAAATGGCGAAAGAAACTCCTCAGCACATCTTTTTAAATAAATGTAATTAAAATAATTATATACGATACGATAAAATAATTATTTACGATACACAATGTTGTATTACAATTACTACATACTATATTATTAAATCTTACCTTGCTCCAGTTACATTCAGACTTCTTTTATTTAAAGCCTAGGCAGTGTACACGAGTCAGGTAGTAAGTAATGTCATGCCGCCTTCCCACAAGCTCAAGCTCACGGAATATTATCCTTGCCTAGATCGCACGTGAGAGGAATACACCAACATGAATATAACAAGTGCCTACAGTCTTACATACTCCGAGATATATTTACAACTGACCGATGCTATGTTCAGAAACCAGCTCTACATAAAGTGGAAACACTTATAAATCTATTCTTATATTGTTCACAAATGGAAGTGTTTGTTTGTTAAGTTTTCATAACTACAACAGTACTATGAATCACTTTTGATGAATCTTGGAAGATTGATTGAACCTTAAACGGTCTAGTACAACCACAGAGTCCAACTAATAGATATATTGATATGCCGACGTAGAAAAAGTTATTCAATGTAATGAGTACTTATTTAATTTACTAAAGTTTACATTTTATCTGGAGTAGATGCTAGATACAACATTGAATCGACCATAAACATAAGAAAATCGTGTGACGGAAAACTTGACTATAGTCTACGTTTGTTATATTGATTACATATTTATATTAGGTACCTACATTATTTTTTATACTTATTTTAGGTGATACATTAGGTACTACTATAAAAATATTTGTTACTCTCACTTGGTTTGTACTCAGCCACATCTGTGCTTAATGTTCTGCCTGTGACGCCTATGAGAAATTACAGCATTAATTTTATCTCGTATCTAGTAGTACTGTGGGCACGCAGCGACCCCACGCAGGGGTCGCTGAAGGAACAGAGGGACTGAGGGAATGTTACGTACGTGACAAGTAAAATAGCCTCGAAAAATCCTTACTCTTTGTAGATCATGTAGTTATGATACTTCATATCAGTTAATATAATTTTAACAATCAAAATATTATGTGTTTTGTGTGTTTTATAATATACCTACGTATTTTAATCTGTAAAGCTAATTCTATAATTATAGTCTGTTTGTGTACAAAACAAAAGTTTGTCAACTGGTATAGGATAACGGTTACATACTACTCGTATGTCTAATAACTTAAAAACTAATTGAACACATCAATATCATACCTACTTAATTTATATAAATCTACATTTGAACAAGAAATATGAACGCTTTGCATATCCTTTTTAAACTAAGTACATACGATTAAAATATCTCATATTGTTCATTTCAGTTGACTACGACCTTACAAAATTGATGGCACGTGGTCATCGCCCATGAACATCAGCGACACCAAGCCATCACCAACCGAAAGGGAAGTAGGAAACCCGCATTATTACTCGCTCTCCGATTTTACGTCCGTAACACGTAAAAAACATTTCACGGTCGATTTTAGGAGGGTGGTAGCAAGCCACGCGGTGAAACACGCTATATCATCATGCAAGTAACGTCGGATTTAACTAGATGGAACGGAGCTCATTAAACTAGCAAGAGCCCCAAACCTTGTCCTTTTTTTTTCAAAATCAACTAAGTACCTACTCCGCCTACTAATTATTTTGAAGTTTGTCGGGTATAGGTTTAAATAACTTGCATTAGGTATCTGTATGTTGTGGAGTAACAATAGGGAAAGAACTTTGTCAGCAGGACACACAACAAGTACCTACGTACTTATTTGAGTTGGCTTAAATTGTTTGTATAAGGACCCTAGATCTTCAAGTCGTGAAACTAAAATCTTTTCCTTCTTATGAAGAAACAAAATTGTGTCCACCAGAAAAAGTAGGTAACTCTTATAATGGCAGGGGTTCTAGATACCTAACAGGCACGTACGTGAGGAGATTGAGGAAGCAGAAATGTGCGTTGATGACCAGCTATACATCACACAAACTACCACACGCGTAATCCTGACATGAGACAAGTGTTCTGACTGTCTGTTTATGGCCAATCTTCATAAGTAACTAGGTGCAGTTGAATTAAAGTAACGTAAGGTAAATAAGGTTAGGTCAAACGAATATTTAATGTAGTGTATTTTAATAAAGCTAATAAAATATTACCATTGGATGTATACGGGCAATGGTTAACATTCAACATAAATCGTTGAGTGACCGCTAGTTCACCAGATGTTAACGAAAAAAAGTTGCTAAGGAATCGCTTTCATAAAGGAAGCATGCCTACACGTAGTCATAAGAGTTTAACCTATGTCAACAGACTATATTGCCACCAATTTTCTTCAACATCTGTGTCTAAGGTAGTAAACTTTTCAAACCGTTGCCGTTTTTTACCCTTTCAGGCAACTTTAAAATAAATCGCAACAAAATAGTAAAACTTTTGTACGTAAAAACATTTCTTTTCAAGTATTTAAACAGTCTTTTAGATTTATGCATTGAATGACGCCAGAGCTCGTTCAATCACAAAACAAACAGTGAAAAATGGACAGCACTGGAGTTTTCCAAGTGAAACGAAGCACCAAATGGATTTTTATTCAGTTGAAGTTACGCGGGCCAATTAGTTTGGCGCAAGTGCATCGAGAATACTCACAGCCTTATTACTCAACTCTTAAAAGAATTCCTACCTCAATTCAACTTTAAGGAACAAATTTCATCGCTAATGCTATTTAATAGAGCACTTCAGATTTAGCGCGAGTAAAATAGTTTTGCGACCAGTTTTCATGCGAGCACCAATTTTTGTGCACTAGTCTAACAATAAATAACAAAGGTTGGAAAAGATTCTTTGAATTATAAAGTGAATTGTGAAGTTTTTGTATAGTTAAATGTTCTTTGTGTAGATTTTTATTTTCACTTTCTTTTTCAAAAAAAAGATCTACCTACTACCCCACGTCTCAATAGTTTTGTTAAAAATTCTGTCTCACGTTTCTAGTCTTGTCTCTTCACAAAAGTGGTTTCATACAAAGAAATTGTGTCAGCAGAAAAACGTGGACATAAAATCTGATATGGAAGCGCAGAATTCGTACAAACGACTCTTGATATTAAAAACAGCAATGATGTACAACTAGTCGTCGTCCGTAGGTATGCGGCGTGGACTCGTAGAAATATATTTTTTTCTTTTTTCCGTCCACAAAAATACGTGTTTATGCTCGGGTCATATGAATTTTGTTGGTATCATTTCGGAACGCTCGAAAAGAACTACTAACTACCATTGGATCTCAATGCTCTCAGGTCTATGGAAGCTATTCTATGTATTTTGTCAGCTTTCATATAATAATAATATACTTATAAATATTGTGTTATTATGAAAAATTATGGGTTTCATATAATTCATTTCGTTTCATAATTTTATTTTCTTCGTTTCAGTGCCAAAAAAGTATATACAAGCTTATACCTCCATCCATCCATCCATCAGCCTTGAGTAGTCCACTGTTGGACGTAGGCCTCCCCTAATTTACGCCACTCAGACCGATCCTGAGCCTTCTGAATCCAGCGGATACCCGCTGTCCTCTTCAGGTCATCAGTCCACCTGGTCGGGGGGCACCTTCCTTCCTTCACCTTAGCAAGTGATAATTGACTTGTAATACGCACATAACTTTGGAAAATTAGAGATGCCTGCAATTGACCTGCATTGTTCCTAAAAAATCATAAAGGTTATCATTCTGCATATTTATTGACCAGCATGATTGACCTGGCTTCACTTCGGTAATTTTTAAATTGACAAAAAAAATCGACTTTTACAAAACAAAAATTAGATGTGTGAAAACGAATTTGAATCAGATGAACCCTTTCTGAAATTAGCGTGTATTCTAAATAAATATTGGGTTCTTTATTAAATAGCCCTAAACCATATCAAGATCGGTCCATTCGTTTAGGAGCTACGATGCCACACAGACACATAGATCGACACATCAAACAAACATAACACCCCTCTTTTTAGTCGGGGGTTAAAAAATAGTTTTCTATTAGATATGAGAATCTTACATGAACAGACAGCAATCATCATCATCGCTTAGGTACATAATTATATTATGCGGCTATAGATATTATGTGGGATTCTTACCGCACTAAAACCCTTCCCGGTGGCCTTCCTCGGCGCTGTATGGAGGACTCCGGGATCTCC